>JANSTS010008010.1:22397-53467 GCA_026546915.1 Sylvicola fuscatus | reverse complement strand
GTTTAGAGATTAATTATATTAGGTATTTTCATTCAACGAATAATCTCTATTTGTTTGTTGCCATATGGAACATTCCATTTTAATACAAATTAATTTAACATTCACATATATTTTTTTTTTAATGGAGACAGACGTCTTGAATTTCACGAATAGCTGTTGTAGATGTAGGTGCATAATTCTTCTACACTTAGCAATTTAAAAAAAAAATCATATTTTGACGCGTTTTTTGAAGCATATAAAAATGTTTATTGCAAGAGCTGAAAAAAGTGCTCCCAATGAATAGAATTTAAATAAAATAATATAGGATTCGTAAAACGATTTACAGGAGCGAAAAGATGCATTTTTAAATATTCTATGTAAATTAGCGGCAATTGCAGCAGGACAACACTTGTATTCGGAGCCCTACTCTTAGGACATTCTCAAACCCAAAGTGCTCTATGCACTTTAAACCCAATCCGAATTCAAAAATTTCCCTGAGCTCCCCAGATACCAATCCTCGGAAGTGGACTGAGTCTCCATATCCAGACAACCACTTCCAATCAGTTTTTAAATGATAGCGACTCTGAGGTTGAAGTGCCGCTTTTATAACGGGACGTTTAGAATGCTTCTTGAGATTTTACATCTGAAAGACATCTGAGTAGCAACTGTGTAAATATCAGGCCTCTATCTCAATTTCTGCAAAACCTGCTGTATTATCTACACAGTATTAAATTCATATATTTATATTTTAATACCGATTTGATGTAATGACGCAAAAAGAGAATATAAGAAACGCATAGAAGTTCTGTTATTTCAAAACTAATCGACATTAATTATATAATTACGAAGCTTTGAAATGTTTACAAACAACTTCTTTAATAATAACGATACTTCTCATTTGTATAATCATTAAAATGAAAAAAAAACATGAATTTTAAATGAATCGTTGATACCACAGTCGAAGCAACGTGATTAATTATATTTTTTGAAAAAAAAAACCTTAAAGTGCACTTGACTCAAACAGTTCATAAATGTTCCCATTCCTCAGACGTTACAGCTGGTGAAGCAGGTTGAAGACACATGTTATAGTCACGTTGAAATTATTAAATTTCGTCGTCCTAAGTCAGCTGTAATAAACATTTATGATACAGTTCATACATATATGTATATAATATATGGTGAGTGGTGACCTCCAACGTTTGTTATGTTTACGCGCGTATTGATAACTTCAGCCATTCATGTGTTGATATGACCACAGCTGTTTACAGGGTGCGAATGAAAATTCTTCAAGCTTCAACAGTAGAAGAAAATATTTTTGTTTACCTTCTCAAGCAATCTTTTATTAACAAGTAGATTAAAGAAAATGTTTGAGATAATAATGCGCAGCATCAAAACATTTGAAACTAAACGAGGATTGGGTGATATTGTCTCAATGGAAAGTTTTTTACACCTACGATTTGCGTGTTGAGCATAATCATCATTCAAAAAATATATCGTTTGCTGATATCATACGGTAATAAACAAATTCCTTAGTTCTTATCGTCACATTATCTTACCAGCGCGCGTTTTGAGACTGGAAATATTACGCACAATATTTGCCATGCTGTGAGCATGTGTATGCATACATGGAGGCTGTGATACGGGAATCTTCTGCGCAATTCCGCTATTTATCTAATAATGTTTACAACCGTGGATAAGTTATGTGTTAACATATAAATCATTAAAAACACATCATGAAGTGTCTGGCATGAGTCAAAGTCACGACTAAATGTGGCAATCACGACGTGTGCTCTAAATAAATCGTTGATAAACAGTTTGTGTGTATTCGTGCCTCTAAATTAGTCTAAATTGCATACATTTTACATAATATTTTGAGTTTACTGATGATTTTCTAAACGCAGTTATGAATATTTGCAAAACCAATGGAAAAAAAACGCGACTGTCGTTCAGGCACCTTGTTCGTGAATTAAGACACTGATCTTCAAATAAATGGAGCATCAATCTATCCTACATTCAGAAAAGTACAAAACAATATCATACATTGTTTATTAATAAAATATTGTAATAAAAAAGAATTTCTTGAAATTAATAGGCCTCCATGTATACCTTTTTCTTACAAAAAATAAAGCAAACTTGTATGGAATCTAATTAGAGTCTAATACTATTTTTCGTCTTATGAGAAAAGAAAATTAATTCATGGCCAATAGTTGAAAATAATATTTGTAACCGTCTAAAATACCCAATTACCCGCGTTCCAAGCGTATTTTTAGAAAACAAAAATAAGTAGTAACTACGTCATAAACAATATAATAATGAAATGAATTAGAACAAACAAAATAAATATATTACCTTCGCTAATACACGAGTATATACGTACGAAAATTGTACATAGTTGTTTGTAAACCAATTTGTACAATTACAGGATAGGAAATCTAGAACTTCTAGAAACCAGAACAGAACATTTATTAAGAAACATAATTCCAAGCAGCTGAACTAGTTAATTGATTTATATCGTTTATGAAGTTGGTCTAAGGTCCACCTAGTTTTTTTTTTAAATTAACAATGATTTATGATTCATAAATAAATACACTTACATAAGCTAATTTCACGTATAATGTCTGTATACTCATCTAGTAAATATATAAAGTAATGTGAATGCATTTCTTAGAAATAGCATTGTAAATATGCAACTGTTCTTGTTGCTTCGTTTCTTGTTACACAAATTCTTAAGAATTTCCGAATTGTTCTAAATTTTTTATTGACTTAATGGTGTCTTAAGGAGCATATAGCTTTAACGAATTGTGGGAAAAACATTGTACAATGTACATAATAAAATGTTATAATTGATAATATGCATTATATATTTCGAAGTGTTTCCCCTGTGCGATGTGTGCGTACGAAATGTACGTATTGCGCGAGTTCATAGCTGTAGTAGTCGCGCATATGTGTACCCACTCACCATATGTACAAATTGTTTGTGTTTTATTCACATAGGCGTCCGACACGACTCGAAAACCAATATAAATCCTGAGCACCACTGAAAATGTCAGTTCAGTTTGAGTTTTGTATTCCATCGGGTGGAATACTCGAGAGTAGATTTTCACAAAGGAACAGTTTCTAGTTAAATATTTGAGTCGCAGCGACACCTTTTTTCGAGTGCATTTGGAGCTTTCAGAGAAAGGGCTTCGCGACTTTCTTTTTGTTTATTTTGTTTTGTTTTTGTATTAAAAAAAAAAAAAAAACATTTAATTAATAAAATTCGGTTCTTGTGTCGTTTGACGTGCAACAATTGAATACATTAACGGCGCACAACGAATTGCATCAGACACAGCTGTATAGAGAACTGCAAGTAGGACAAAACAACGCGCAATACCTGTGGACTACAAGGAACGAAATTTCTCAAAAACGGCTTCTTGCCATTGTATGGGTAAGTGATTGTTTGTGAGTTATTTATTCGTTTAGAAAAATTCCTGCATAACTGCATTTATTCAGAGCCAAAAAAAGGAAAATGAAAAATGAGGGCGGATGGGTAAAATTAGCTGTTTAAGCTTTAGAAACGCGATTTCTACACATACGTGAATTACAGTTAATGTCAACGAACGCTAAATGTGAGTTGAGAATTTTAAGTGTGCAACAAGCTGATTCCGAAATCTTATATAGTTTCTGTAATTCACTTGTGCTGCTGGGGATCAAAACAAATCAATTACGAGCACACAAATTACGCGTGATAAGACGACGAAAGTCTTACAAATCGCTGACTTCAAAATTTCCCATGCGTGTGACCTCTGGCACTTAACAATTGGCATTAATGAAAGACGGTTGCGAGCTCAGTGCAACTCAATTGTTTCTTAGAAACGCAATTTACACAACGACTATTTTGTGATGACCTTGCATCAATTTCTGGAAACTCGACACGTCATTTGTTTCAACCCACTTGACCCTAATTAAGCGCAGTCAAAGACGAATCCTAAAAGCATTTTTAAGTGTTCAATATTCGCAACAAGAAATGTTCATTTTGCGTATCGCACGCTTCTTATGCGTTTCTCTGTTTCGTTGGCACGTCTAAATTAGTCTTTGTCCTTGAAGACCTATGTTAGATACAAATTGCTATTGATCGAATTCGCTTTCGATTTCAACTCACCTACAATTCATGAAATACAAATCGGCAGAGATTGCCGTTAATATTTTTTTCTGAAAAACTAATTCAGTTCGTGCTAAAATCGAAATTATATTTAATAAACGACAGTGGCCTGGGAAACCATCTAAAACATTTCAAGGCAACACACAAGACATTCGCTTTAAAATTCTAAGACAAAATTACATAAATGCGCAATAATCTTCAGGCTGTTCGTTAACCGTTTTGCCAAATAATCTTCTAGAATCAGTTGCAAAACAATCCAAGTTTTGTGATGGGATTTCGGCCAGGGGTAATTTGTCTTTTTAAAAAGAATGCATAAATACCTGCATGAAATAATTGTCTTCAAAAAACCCAAATGGGATATGTTCCGGAAACGAATGACGCATTCCTATTCCCGAGCACGCACAAACAAATTGATGTACAGATGGATCATGTGACTGCGTTCAGTCCAATGGTTCAGTCTGCCTCCAACGTGATTTAATTTATCTGAATCACTCCATGAACACAGTATCCAGATGGTCAGCCATATTTTCTTTGTTGCTATGCACTTATTGTTGTAACATATGGCGAGCACTACGTCATGCAAGACGCGTGTGAATGTAATCTTCGCCGTTGTTATTCGTTTCGGAAGTAATTGCGATCGCTTTGTGTAAGATACAGCCTGTAAAGGTGTGAGTTGGTTGCGGATCTGCGAAGTATGGGATATGGCCTTTATTGGGTTTGACGTAAAATAGTAATCCCTGGAATGTGTTAAGGAATTTTGCTCGATGAGTCATCGGCTAAAACTGTATTTAAAATCTATGTTATATATTTTCGAAAGCATATTACGTCAATGAAATTAAGTGCACCACCTATTTCACAATATTAGCGATAATTTAGGGCCGTGTGGGTACTTTCGGTTTCCATAGACGAATTCGATACATTTTATGTATTCACATACATAAATAATAGTAAATTTGTGTGTAAAACATATGCGTCCATATCGCACATAAGTTACGTCTAATATATATAATGGCAATGTTCGAAATAAGGAGAAAATGAGGGGAGATTTCTACTGAGCATGCCCAAAGCAAGAACATTTCGCTTGAGTAAAATAGTAAATATCATATCAGCTGATCCAAGATTTTTTTATGAATGAACTGAAAATATGAATTGAGATTGGGATTAGAGTATTCAAATTTAATTTTGTGCTTTCTAAATTTCAGTATGAATATTAACTAATTTAAAATTTTAAATTTTGTCCTATTACAGAGCGTGAAAAACAATTAATAATATCTGGGGACGCTCCGGGTCTGTACTGTACCAAACTACAGTCCCGGACTACTCATGGCAACGCCATTCTACTGTCGTCGCCGATCGGCATCGCCATTAACGGCTCCGCCGCCGCCCTGGCTCATGCAGCCACAGCACTGGCGGTTACCGAGCTATCCTATAACAACTGCAACAGCGACGGCGGCTATGTGCCGACCGTTGGCCGCTGGGGCAGCGAATGGCCAAGTTGACTCGCCGATTTGACAACTGACATTGCCACAGCAGAGGTATTGCCGCGACCGGAAACCATCCGGCGTCCGCGCAAGCTCGACGGCTACGATGTGCTGGATGATAATGAGGAGTGCGGCGGCCGCCAATGGATCAAGGATGACAATGACTCCTATACGTTGCAGGCGTTCAAGCAGACGTACGGCGAATGGCCAGTAGGACGTTCGCTGCCGCTGCCGATGTGGTCTAGGGAGGCCAAGCCGACACTGGTGTTCCAGAAGATGTGGCAGTATGAGGATGTGGTGGCCAAAATTGAAATGGCATTGCAACGCACACTGGAGGACACGCATTACGACACTGTACACAATTTCCTGAACTTCTACACCGCCTTCAAGCGATCACGTCAAACCAATTTAAAGTCATTCTTCGAAAAGTATCTGCCGCCAATTAATCGACGCCATCACATGTGCGTCAGTCTGGCCATGGAAATGGTGGCCAAGATGTCGGAGATTGATGAAATCTTAGGTGATCACGCTTACTTGGTGTCGTGCGAAGAGGCAGTGGAGTCAATCAAATTTTATGTGACCAACTGCGAAAAGCACGGCATTGAGAACTCGATCGAAGGATTGGAGAAGGAGCACGCTTTGGTCGCCATGAAAATTTGCGTTGAAGGCCGCGAAGGAGTTCTCGTTTTAGATCCAGGATATCATGTTGCACGCGCTGTTACTGTAATGCGAGACCACGCATATCCACACACTGGATGGTTCACCCAGTCCTTGGAGCCGCAATGCAAGCGAGAGTATTGTTATTCGTTTAATGCGACCAGTCCCAACTTTATTGAATGGACGGAGAGATCTACACGTACTGGAGGAGCAGCCGCAACACATGAAACAGCCCTCGTTTACATTGAGCGTCCGTATCGTACCGCAGTTGATGTGACTGTGCGTCGTAACCTGGTATACAACTTCCGCTCGCTGTTGTCACGAAATGCGAAGGGTCGTGTTTTGGCTGGCATCTACTTTCCGGTTGGTCCGGTCAACAGCAGCGAACCGCAGTTTACTGTTTTCTATGAAGGAGCCAATCGAACGCCGGTGAAGACCAAAGTCAAATTTAGCGCGTTCAAGGATGCAAAAAAGGTAAATTATACGAATGAAATGCTTCTGGCTCACAAACTAATTGCATTCCATTTTTTTTAGTTAACTGATCCCCTACGTGAACATCTCGTCTATCTGGCACAACAACTTCGGATCCCCAAAGGAGAAGTACTTCGTCTTATACAGACTCTGGGTGTCGCCCTCATTGACCCATCGTTCATCTCACAGATGCTTGCGATTAACGATGAAGTCACCAAAATGTCCGCTGACAATTAAATGAGTGGTGAAATTTTAGAACCAGATCTTAACACCTTCCCAAGTTTCGTTAATTAACATGAATTTTAAAATTTCTTAAAACCACACGCTGTTAAATATCATGTAAACAGTTTTACCCTTGTTTAACCAATAAAATTTCAAACCAATGAAAACTTGTTTTTACTGGGCACATTTTTCAATATTTTTTGGAATATAACTTTTTTCAGGATTTAGGTCAATGAACTTATGAATTTACTGACAATATATTTGTTAAAAATATTGATGAATGATCTCTCAATATTTTTGAGTACTTTAAAGTCACTCAAAAACAATAGTTGCTTACATTTTCAGGTAAACAAGGATTTAAACATTTTGAAACATAATTAGAACTTAAAAATATAAATATAACTAATTTATTTAGTCCCTATCTCTAACAAAGTTTTTGTTTTTGTATGCAATATGATTTCTAATGAACTTTTTTAATTTTAATTTCAACTTTATTTATAATCAAATTTAATTTTCTATAAATAGTTTTACAATGAAATTCTGATATTAATAAAGACATCTAAAATAAAGTTAAACCAACATGATTAATCGTTATTATAAAGTTTATCTTAATTTGTAAATTTAAGTAGCAACACGAAATTACTGACAACTTTTCGTAACCTTATTGCCATAACAATTTTTTAATGATTCTCCCTTTTCTCCCTTTCCCTTCCACTTCAATTAACGTTAATGTATAATTTTCATTAGAATATTTTAAATATTTGTATGTTGTTTTGTAAAGTGTAAAGTCAATCCTTGGATTCGCTAGTACATAATAATGTAATATGCTGTCTCTGTAAGTTGGTCTTGCTCCCCAAAAATTTCTAGAGCAAAAGCTGTGTTACATAATTAATTATATTTCAGAAATAGTTGCTCTGTTATTGTCTTTGGCTCGTCCAAGTATATGAATTATTCAATAATTAATTACAATTGTATTTTTATATAATTAACAAATAACAATGCAAAAGTGCGCACTTGGCAAGGCGTCAAACGAAGAAGCACGCCAATTCTGCAAAGTGTTGCGCCGTTCGAGCAGTTGCCAGACCCTTAATTGAGCGGCTCAAGTTGGTTTTGGTATAGTCAATTGGCATAGATTTAGTGGGTGTGTAACAAACGATAAACCGAATTGGAATTTCAATAAAAAACTCTTCATTCATTTTGGCACTACAGTGGTCCTTACATAGTTTCAAAAGTGTGTGTTATAGTTACATAGTTTGTAGTGTAAACTAATCTTAATATTAAGTGTTGTAGATTAAAAAAGGATACTTCAAAAGACTGCTGCCGTTCGAGAAACATTTGGATGCAAGCATAAAAATACTTCAAACACGAGTACAAAAGGGTGTAAAAATAAAGTTTGATGTTAGTTTTTGTTTTATACGAATAAAGTTAGAAAAGGTTCTTGAATTAGCTATGGTATAATAATGATAATAGAAGAAAAGGCTACACGTAGTAGTCAATGCATTTGCTTTCAGCCGACTGAGGCACAATAGACAGTGGCGTCGACTCGCTGGTCGCCATTACAATTGAGTGCTCGGGACTTTTAATACACGACACACCACCACTACCACCGTTGCTGGTGGTCAGTTTTAGCAGAACAGTTGGCAGCCGGATGGCGGCGCCGTTTTTGTCGGTGCCACCCGGTGACGCACATCTCGCCATCTTTGAGATCAACGTGCAGTTGTTCAATGAGGCCGAGTTCTTGACTTTCGGCGAGGCAGTGATTTTCACTGGGACTGTGCACGTTGCGTTGAACGACGCCGAACGTTGTACCTGGCCAGCTGTAGTCGGCGGCGTTGGCTCGACGCGACTGGCGCAGCTACCGTTCTCCAAGAGATTGGCGGCGGCACTGTTTGGTGGTAGGGTGATGGTGCATGTGTATTGAAAGTGAGGCGACCTGTTGGGTGAAGCACTCAATGGACGTCGATGCTAGGTGGTGATGGCTGAAGCCGATGATGATGATGTGGTGGGCGATGATTCATTCGCGCTATTGCGATGAGAGGCACCCTCGGACGCGGTTGCGGCTTCCGCTGCTCGTGTTGGACTCATCGTCTGTGAATAATTTCGTTTAATGTGGTTAAAGTTAAGTGTGTTCTATGTAAACAAATAATGCAATTAAACCGTTACCACAACCGAAAATGCAGAGTTGGCACTTAATTTACTTGTGGTTGGGCACATATTTTCCCTTTGATAGTTTTTGAGTAATGTAATTGCATTTACTTCATTTAAACTATTTACTCTTACTAAATATATGAATTTTGATTTATTTATTCAAAATCCTGAAATCTTCAATTTAAAAAATCCAATTCAAGTCTCAAATTAATAATGACTGACTAAATTAAAGATATTTATCAATTTAGGGATCCTTAAACTAAACTTATCTTCACATTGAGATTTAGTTACTGTTGTTACAAAAAAAAGAAACAGATAATGTTTAAAGTTAACAACACACGGGAAGAAGAAAGATTTGAGGAAAATGTTTATGTTATCGTAAAAGTGTACAATTAGTGGAGTTAGGAAAACATCACACGCGGTTCGTGTCTCATGTGCCTTAAAATCAAAACCATATTTTGGAATGATGAAGCAATGAGAAACTTACGTTAGTTACTTGGTTAGAAGTAGTAGTACAAGTAGTAGTTTGTGGTAGATGATCACCTGACGGTCCCATGGGACAAACAAAATCACTCCACTCATCGCCACCGCCTTTAGAGCTCTTCTTTCGCTTCAGCGAAAATTGCGATTTTTTAGGCGTCTGAAAAAGATGAATTAGTAATCGAAAACATTTATTTTTTGGCAAATGCTGCACCTTAATTTTAGCAGATAATGACAGTGGCTGGAATCCCAGAGTATTCTCGGCTTCACGCTTTCCCTGGATAACATCGCGTCCCAGCAAATCCGTGAAACGCATGGCCAAATGTCGTCGTAATAGGGTCTTACTAGGTGGAATACTCAGCAAATCAGCTAATAGTTCAGCTGTGAATCGGGGCTCGTACACCATCAGCGCACCATGGACACCAGCACCACGCAAATTCGGGGCGTATTCTGCCAAATCGGCCACACGCAGCCATTCCATGACTCTATGAGCCGTCCACAAAACGATGCGGTCCATATCGGACACATCAGTTTCAGGCTGCCTTCGAATTAAGCAATCAGGGTTCCACATGTTGTCCCTCATCACTTGAATACCTCGTCGTATACTGGCCGCATGGAGACACGACGTCACATGCAATGTGGCCAGATCGTCGACAGTCAACTTGTGTAGCATTCGACCGTCGATGCGAGCCGCCGCAAAAGCGTCCTTATACTGTGGCAAGCCTGCGTCATCTAGCCAGCGCATTATCCAGGCAGTGTCCAATTTGCCGGCATTCCGTAACATCTCATCACTGCCGGTAGTGTCCATCATATCGGCGATGGCCAATACAATTTTTTTTCTGTGCAACGGCGACTTAAGGTTCAGTTCCTTTTCAATGTCCACAGGCGAGGCTTTAATAAGGTCAATGGCACCGTTCTTTAACCATTTGCGTGCCTCCTCCTCGCAACCAGGCAATCCCATTTCTTCGTCCAGCCATACACAGACGGCGTCGATGTCCCATTGAGAAAATGGCTTGTTAAGCTGTTGGGGCGCACGACTCCAACCGAGTCGAGCGCCGGCTGTTGCACGAATGCCGCCTCTTTTAAATTCACCCTCCCCCGGCAGGTCCTCCAGTTGAAGAGTGCCACTGTTGCTGCGTCGCATTTTCCCAAATATTCCTCGAAGTCCTTTGCTGCTGGATTTGCTGGTCAGCGACGGAGATTGAGGTTGTGGGGTGAAGCTGCGGCCGGAATCAACGATATCGTCTATCACCTTTTCCGATTCAGCTACAAGAATAATTTTGTAATGAATTAACTGTTCATAATGAAAATTCTGGACAACAAAAATGCGGACATGCAGTTGATTTGCGATGGTAAAATGTTGAAATTTAAAATAGGAACGAAAGCAGCAGTTTGTAATTGTTAGGCATTCTTTTTTGTTGTTGATTAGTTTGGCGAATGATTGGCGATCATATTAAGTAAAGACAGAGACTTGACGCGGAAGCTTCGTTAAGACAAAATCAGTAACATAATGGAAAAATAAAATTAATAGACTGAGATAAATTAGAAATAAACTTTTCAGTAACATTCAAAATAGGCGGCGTCAGTAAATCAGTGTGAAATTCCAAACCAAAAGCACCTAAATTCGGTACAGAGAAGCCTCGCTGCTTTTGAAGTGGTCGAACTGTTGGTTGGTTCGGCTGATACAACACCAATTGATGGTGATAAATATTCGCCAAAGAGTTGGATGATTGGGATTGTGGATGTTGCAGTGCTGCTAAATAAGAATTATTTCAATGTTTTGATTGCCAAATGTGCCTTAATGATAAATGAATATATTCATCCATCGTGATTGGGGATTGCTAAGCTAAAATATACCCAACAACCAAAATAGTTTAAACTTTTTCCTATTTATGATTCAACCCTTCAAACTACGTTAAGAAATTTCTACTCAAACTCCATATGGATTGAAATAAGAACACTACCAAAAGCCACGTTGCGTTGTTTTGGAGTGGCTGGATTTGCGTTGCTATCCACATTGTTGGCAGGACCACCGGGTGTATTAGCAGACACATTTACAGAAGCTGGGAAAGTTTGGCGTGGCAAACTGCTGTAGTGTAAGTCAATCTGGCGACGGTACGATGAAGGTGGCGTCTGCACAAATAAAATAAAATTTAGTTTGAAGTTAAAGATAATATTAAATAAGAAAATACCTTTGGTGTCAGTGCATTCTGACCAATTATTGACTGCTGTAGGCTGCCATGGCTTCCATGCAATGCACTATTTCCAGTCAGTGAAGCAGCTGAGGCGGTAAGTACTCGACCAGGCATTAATGGGGGACGTCGTCCTTGTACTGCATTGTTGTTCAGATGAGAAGCACGCAACTCCAAGTTCTCACGCTCCAAGGCAGCCTGTTGCAACTTCATCTCGCTCATTGCTGACATCAATTCAAGTTTCTGTGTCTCTAAAGATGATCGTGTCAGCATTTCCTAAACAATACATATTTGTTAATAAAAAGCGAAGATTTGTTTTGCTGATCCTTGGAATACTGGTTGGCATGCAGTTTGGCAAGACTTTAGCATATTCAGTTGCTTTCCCAAATTTTTCGAACGTTCCTTTGCATTTAAAACGATTCATGCTTTCGGTTATTTACTGATTTGACATTTTTTTACAACTTGAAATAAAAATAAATACCCAAAATGGTTGTACAGATCACAAACCCATGTTTAAAGGACTTCATGCTACATTTATCAACACCCAGTGCCGTTACTACTTGAAACAAATATTTCAGTTACAATAATGGAGGGCATAACCAATAAGGAAAAAAGCGCGTTGTACTTTCTGCTTGTCAATCTGGATGCCAACGGAAGTAGCAAACGAGCTTACTCGCTGAAGTAGGTCGTCAGTGTTGTTGAGCAGCGAAGATTTCTCGCCGAGCGCCCGCTCCAGGTCGTTCATTTTTTCAGTTTGCGCAGCTACCTGTTCGGTAAGTACTTGTACCTGAAGTGCAAGTGATTCCTTCTCGTTTTGAAGCCTGCGTAGTCGCTCATCTGTATCCTGACGCTGCAACAAACGTGGAAAAGAGAGATTATTAAACTAGAATTAGCTCTGAATGACCTGAAACTCCAAAATACAACAAAAAAAAGAAGTAAATAAATCCGTCCATCTTTAAGGTCTTATCGCACCTGAGTAGGAGAACTATTCCAGCCACCATTTTGAGGCTTATGCGAACTTTGCTCATAGGGACAGCACGGCGGCACATATCGACAATGGCAACCGTTGCCACCGCCATTGTAAAGTTCTTGTGACGCACTAAGTGCACCACTGCTGCCATAGCGGTAAGCGTCATGTTGACGGCGGTGGAATTCAAGGATTCTTAATTCCTCCCTGCTGGCACCATGATAAGAACCCGGCCAGTAGGGAGGAGCATCCCAATGAGGATGTGGGTAAGATACAGGAGGCGGTGGCGGTGGTTCCCAATAGAATGCTGGTGATGCTCTGTGATTTGGTCGTTGAGCCTTTTCCTTTAAGTCACCAGACAGTGACTTTTCACGCAACGAATGTGTACTGCGACTTTTTCCGTCGCGTTCTTGTCGTGTTGTGGCTAGAGTGTGAGCGGCCCTACGTCTATCAAGACTACCAGACGGACGGCTGGATTTGGCTGGCTGACTAACAGGCGCCGCTGCTTGTGGCGGAGTCGTGGCCTCAGAACGGACCCATGTGAAATCCTCATCGCAACATGTAGAGTCGTCAGCTAAATAAGTTCCAAGTTGAGATTGGGTTGAGATTTGTGGGTCGGCAGAAGGGTATGGTTAAAAGGATAGAGTTCAGTTCATTTTTTGGTCAGAAAGAATTTTTGGGGTAAGTATAAAAGAGACATCTACCATTTGCTAGCTTGATAAGGCGAAAAGCAGACGATCGGTCATGGTAAAATGAGGAAGCTTCATCCTCCTCATCGGCCTCCTCGTCAGTCGATGACCATCGAGACTTTGCCGGTTGGGGAAAACGATTTGTCTCGGTACGGTTGTCACTGGAGGTATCAGATATTATTTCCGGGGACATGCGCGGCGCTAAATCAAAGTCGTCCATTCGCTTATAGAGGTATGCCGCTACCGTGGCTGGTACAAGTTGACGATTTTGAACCTCGACAGCGGTCTCATTTGGCTTGGCCGGTAATTCTAAGAATTCAGTTTCGTCACTGGACAGACTAAATTCAATTTGATCAGCTATAAGCTTCGTGGTGGCTTCGTCATCGTTGTTTGACGCACCGATCGGCTTGAATTGGCAATGATTGCGTGGTGGTGGTGTAGGTGGACTAGACTTCTTGCGCAAACAACACTCATCTCTTAGTTTTGGTGATGCCATTAAACTGTGGCTGGATTAAGCGAAAATAGTTGATGTCTTAGTCACAAAGAACGCACACACGCAAAGAACGTCACTGATTATGAAATTTCGAGCTCACTAATTTCAATTATAAACGCGCACCGTCCGGGAGGGGCGATAATTTTCGCGCAACGCGTTCTCAAGAGCAGCGACAATTGAAAGTTTAATAATAATATTTGGCGATTGAGCTGATGCGATTTGTTGTCAGAGAATATGAGTATAGCAACACCGCAACAGCAGCGTCCGACTGAGACGCGACTTGGCGGTGAGCGGATGACAGCCGCAATAATCGGCACGATCTACGAGACGCAGCGACCGATCTTCACACAAATCCGAAAACCATATGTCACAAATCATGTGTGTAATCGAAAATAACTTAAATAAAAGTATTTGAGAGCACATGGCAGGAAGGGACTCTCTGTGTGGCGTGGATTATCTCAGTTTCACGGGGCTTCACCGGATCTCTTCCGGATGTCAAAATTTCTCCAATATTGGAAGCTGCTAAGTGACTGAAGACTAGATGTTATTATTTTTGATGATTGGCTTATACAGAGCCGTTGCAATACTTAAGCAATAACGTGGTTTAATATGGGATTTCGAAAGACAATACGATCCCTTTAAATGCAATCAGCATATGTGATTCATCACCATCTAGTGGATAATAACCATCAGAGTCTGTATAACATATTTAGCATCGAGTGTGCGTCGCGTCTCGCCTTTATTTATAGCCTCCAACTATGTGGTACAAACATAAACATTGAAATAGAAAGATAGACGCTTTGTAGCAAATGTGCGCGCATGATAATGTTGGATCTGCCTGGCAGGAATTAAGAGTCTCCGCGGAGCATATAAATGCGCGATATGCAGACGATTATTAGAGAATCTGCGAGATTGTGCGGCGAAGCTTCTGTCAGCGGAAATGAGAGGAGCAAGTATTTGGATGGCCGCCAAATGAAGATGACATTTAGATTGGATTCGGTTTTAAATACAGCCTTAAGGGCAGTAAACCAATATTCTTTAATAAAGTCTCAAATAGAGTTAAAGTCCATAAATTATGCTAGAAACTAAATGCCATTTCCAATTGTTTCTTGCTAACTAAGAAGATTTATATTTTGCAGAGTTTATTCACTGTAGCATATGATTTCTCAAAAAATGAGTTTGTCTCAAATATATCTTAAGAGCGGCTGTTTTGTGTTCTTCAGATTTAACTCAATGTAATCTTGACTGAATTTGTTGCAAGCTATCACAACAATTGTTTCATAATTCTTTGGCTTGGTAATTAACGAATTACCTGTAGGTATTTGAGTAATGTCTGGTTGCAAGAGATAAACACGCTTTTCGTTACATTGTTGTTTTGTTAATCTTTTAGAGGGAAGACAAACTTCTGGAAAATGTTGAAAATCTCCCTCACTTTAAAATCAATAATTTTTTTTCGCAGGAAGATTTAAACATGAACAAATACATAATGCTTAACATTCCAGTAACATTAACACTGGACTTCTAATTAGAAAATTAAATCGATAACAAATAACAGCATTCTAGGATAGTTTATTAACAGCTTAAAACGATTAATCTTTCCTTTAAACCAACAAGGATTTGTCTTCTAGAGATGACTCACTTAAAAATATGTATTCCTAAAAAATGTGGTGAAAACTGTAGGTTTCACCATTTACATAAATAAAGCAAGAACTTTTGAATTAGAAGAAATCTATGGGGAAGATAATTATAGAATCGTTCTGTTTATGTATACACGTGCTGTGAGTCTACAGAGACGTACTCAGGGCCACAATTACCGCATACACAGAACGAAGTGACGCCCGATTGACCAAATCTTGGAAACAATTTAGTGCATGGGTTTCAATTCCAAATCGATCTCGTAAACAAAACATGTGCTTCAAGTGGCCACAATGGCATTTGAATGAGACCATGTTCGCGCATAATGTCTGCGTTCTGTAGGTTAATCTTGACGTTGTTTGAACTTGGCTCAACTCAAGAATAATTGAAAACTGGAGCAGCCACATGTCGACCAATTATTGGAAAATGAACTGAACTCAAAGTATGAAAATATTATATTTGGAACACTTCAAACCGTTCTCATCATCAGATCGTTGGCGTAATGTTGACGCTTCCTCAGAAATCGGTTCCAATTTCTTGTCGGCGTTTGCTTTTGCGTCAGCCTGCTGTTCGTCGTTCTCATCATTGTTTGAGGTGTCAGCGCTGTCTGATTCCGGACATGATTCACTAGCAGCATTCATTAAGTCGTCCTCCTCATCCTCGTCATCATCGTCCTCTTCTTCGTCAAAATCATCGTCTGTTGTGCTGTTGGGACGAGATGAGCTCACGTCACTATGTGAAATCGAATCGCGTCCATTGGAACGTTCTCGCACTGCGATTGGTGGCTTCCGTTTGATACCGTCTGGTATTAAATCAATCGGACACGCTGTTTGATCACTTTTCTTTCCATTCGTCTGAGCGAATGCCGTTTTTATTTTATTTGTCATATTCAGTGTGTCCTTTGTTTACTTTTGCACAATATCTTAATAAATATTTATGTGATTTAAAACTGTTTTTAATTTTGTTTACATTCACAAAACAGATGAACGTATGTACCAAGGAATCTACATAATGGAGAAAGATCTGTAACTTGTGGTTGATCTGTTACTGAAGTGCGATCACAAACGTATTCGTATTATTTATAGAAGCAGAGAAGCTACAGTGAGATAGCACTAAAAGGGTTCAGAACTGGAGGAGCTGGCTGGCCATGTGCTGTTGGGGAAGGTTATACCGTACACATTTTGCACGTTTATAAATAAGGTTTGTATGACCTCGTTTTAACGACACCAGAAACAGCCGCCTCAAAATCATCTCGTGAACGTAATGAAGTGACTGAACCCCGGAAGAGCTTTTGAACAGAGCTCTTCCGGGTTACGTTTAAAAACAAAATTTACTGGAACAGTTTTTTAATGACAAAGAAAATGCAACGTTCTCATAAAGAGACGATATAAATCTCAATAATAGCGTGAAGAAAACAAAAGCGAATGGCGTGTAAAAAAAAAACAAAGCTAAAATCAGAACCACTCAAAATACTATCAGGATTATATGGCTCTCCTAAGAGTGGATGACCTAAAAACCGACAGCTGTAATCACCTATGTTTGAATGCAACTTAATCCATTTCGTATGAAGACAAATTGAAGAGCATTTTGGATATCTCGAATATCTGAACAACACATCTATAGTTAAGCATAACTGACTGGATGGTTATGCCGGTCTATTTTAAGGCAGACATTTTCATGTATTTGGGAAAACTTTTAGCAAATATTGAAATTATAATTTGGGAGTATATTTGAGACGTAAACACATGGAAATGATGGGCGAATGCCGTTAACATGTGTGTTTTTAAATATAAGCGCATTCCCAAATTTTGTTTATTCAATAAAAGTGAAATACTTTCTTAATGTTATATAATTGATATTATCAGAAGTTTTTTTAACTACACATAAATGACATTCTTCGTAATAAAGAACCATTAATCAATTTGAAACCATAATATGAGCCCTGATCGAAATTCTAAACATTTGTATAGGCGCAATTACCCAACACGAGAGTTTATCCAGAAAAAATAACAATAAAATGCCCGCATCAGTGTTCGATGCAATTAATTGAACTCAATTGATTATCTGAAATCAACTTAAGCCACATCGATTACGCGATTACTATATACACTTATGCGACTACACTCAAAGCTGTATGGGGTGAATTATTTCAATGACAATTAAATTGGAAATTGATTGTACCCGATATTATATTGTGAAATGTATTGAACATTTTTAGTTTCGATTGAATGAAACGACGGAGCATTCGAAGTCCCGCTGTGAGATGCTGTTTCTGGCAGACCATTCAATCACGGAGAAAGGATCTTGTCGCTGACAGTCTGGCAAATGTGGATGGATATAGAAATAAGCTTCGAATTAAATTGTTCAGCTTCAGCTGCTTTGAAAAGTGACAAATCCCAAATGGACTCATCTTCCAGTAGGACAGACTTAGATTGCTTAACTATGAGATGTATAATCGAATATTTTGTATAAATCAGAACGCAAATTGAATAAGTATCGAAAAATATCTTGATAGACAAGCATCATTTAATTACTATCTCATTATTGGACAATTATTCACGAAAGTCTCAAAATCAATAATTGAATAAGAAACTAAAGTCCTGAAAAAGAATTTCAATCACAGTAAATTAGAAATTGTTTAATGGAAAATAAGAAAATACGTTTCTTTTTAAAATCAGGGCATGTCCAACCAATTCAATTCACTTCACAGACTGCATTTTATTAACGAACAAATCATCAGTGCATGAACAATTAAATATGCAACTATGATTTGATATATGGACATTAAACATTCCAGATTTAATGAAATATTTTTTTTATTGACTTTTATTATTTCACAGTTTGCTTGGCATGAATGGAAATAGAAAGATTTTACTGCTCTTTCAGTTTTGATTTTTATAAACTTTATATTTAATGACCAAACATTATTTGGTAGTATTTGGATATTTTTCAATTAAACACGTCTGTAAACAAAACTGTAAACACTTGAAAAATGCACTTTTCATAAATGGTTTTACGCGAATACATCAAGAACAGTTTTGTTATTTTCTCATGTTATTTAAAATCTTTATGAATTCACTTTGTTCTAGCAGAAAAAGATTATTTCAAGTTTTCACACAATTCAAGACAATTTGAACACACTCAAGACATCACTGCTTTTAAAACATACTCAAAACTACCAGAACCCCAAATAGAAATCATTCGGATACTTTTTTTCCCCTAAAACTGAACACTACACAAGGAACGGAGCTGAAATAACACCAAACGCGCTTTTTAGTGCTGTGAGACACGAAGCAACCGCGCTACTAATCTTTAATTAATTTTAAACCATCTGACAACTCATGTTTGGTGCTCTCATTCTTGATCGATCCCCGCCGCATCTTATGCATTTGGAACGAGTGTAACCGCAAGAAGCGAGAGTGAACAGTAATGGTAGTGGTCGGCGGATCTTTAGCGGCGACAGTGGAGTCATATTGTGCCTTCCCCACAGGGAATTTCTGATTGTTTGTTTAAATATCGTTTTTATTTTCTATTTAATCCAATTATTGTTCTATACGAACTTTTGGTTTTCCCTAAACGAATTACAAAAATTTTTAAATTGTTGTACTGTAGAAAACATCCAGGCGATTTTTAAAACAATATTCGTTCAGTTTTTGTTCGAACAATTTTCAGTTGCTATAAAGCCGGAAAATTGAATTTCCCTAAAATGCTTCAAAATTAAAGATAGGTTGATTTACTCATACACACATTTCAGCAAGCAGCGTATTTTTCTATATAGATTCATTTACGCGAACGAGTAGAACGTTAGTGTAATGTATGGCCGTTGTTCGTTGGTTCATGGATGATAAAAATACATTTCGCCGTGTTTGAGTGTTTCACTGTTTACAACTTCTGAATTCTGACAATAACGAAAGTTTACGGAATAATTCAAGAATTTATAGCAAATCCGCAACGACTGAATACTATACAAACATAGATTGGAGTAAACATTCGGTTTCGCCTGTGTAAATATTTAAAAACTCAGAGTTCATTGTTAATTGAGTATTGAGCAATGTCTGCGGTTCAGAAAAGTGTCCACATCTATTCCGATACACGTCTGACATATCGAATAAGCATTTACAACTCCATAAACAAATAAAACTCATTTATCCCTATTTTGTTTGACTTTGAATGGAAAATAGTGTGTATAACAAGCTTTAAGACAAATGTCTTGTCTTCAAATTAGTACAAATCATTTATCATCAATGTATATTTGAAATTCTATTGTTAATTTAGTAAAAGCTTTATGTAATAACGACATCAATTTGGCGACAGATTTTTTTTTCTGTACGCATAATTTAGGCATTTTGAGCGGACATTTTATCTTAACCCACTTCCATTCTTCTTCTGTCAAACGCGAGTTGTCAGCATCGCATTCCAAAACATCCACCAGTATAAAACATTTTCATGAGCAGCAGCAAAAACCAATATTGGCGAATTTTCAATATTTCACTCACTGTCCAGATTTCGAGTGTAACGTCGAGTTTGTTAGAAACTTCATAATAAGTTGCATCAGCGATTTTTCAACCCCTGACGAGAGCAATCACAAAAAGTGAACCAACATACAAACTGTTTACATATATGTACATGTATGTTCGCCAATCCATTAAATTCGAATGCCAGTCGTGGAGTCAATTCGTTGTGCTGTGTTAGACTGTCGATAAAGATTTTTGTTCCGAACATATAATACAGGATTGCAGTGTATTGTCAATTGTAATGTTCGTCTGCAACCTGAATGAATGACACGAATTCTACATGGCGTATTTATCAGCCGGCGGAAAATGTATTTGGAACAAGCTGCGATAATACATGTCTACAAAGTACTACTAGAATTCCGTTAAGTACTGTTAAAAGCTTTTATGTTTTTACTTTGTCAATTAAATATCTAATAACTTAACATAAGCTGAGAACTCTGGCCAAACAGCAATGCCAAATTGGCAATTACTTAAATTAAGTCTTGAAAGCAAATCTATTTAGCTACAAAATATGGGAAGAAGGAAGCCAACAAAATAAAAACCTTTAATCAATAATTTGAGCGTGCATTTATTGCCAATTAAGTGTTCTACGTTCATTGAGACTTTCATGTACGCAAATTTGCATATACGTATGTATATACTTATAGGTACATAAATATATTAAGTCAACGTACAATATTGAAACGGCAAACAGCAAGAGCATTTTCACTACCCCTAACAGCACCAGAATCCGGCACCCCACAGTAACACTAAGCGAAAAGCTCGTGGCAAAGTATGTTCACCGCTTCCATTTCATGTCATTGGCTAAGGAGAATCGAAGGATGTATATCAGCGCCTAGCAATAACGAACTTGTAATTAAAGGCAATGGACCCGAAGGTGTATACTGCATTTAATATATAGGTTTCAAAGTGCCGGAAGATAGCGCACCGGATGATTGACACGGCAAGGCATATAGGGAGGGAAGACATTGTGGTGTCTTTATTTTGAGATTGCCAATTTACTTAAACGTTTTTTATAAAAATTGTACGTGCAAGTTGATTTGAAAAAAACGATTAATCAAAATTTGTATTCATTAAGAAGTAAAATAGTAAAAACCAGTTTTGTTAGTTTTTCATTCTGTATGATGTCACTACTCATTAAAACTATATTTTAATTATAATAGAGAGAAAAAGAAAAATACACGCGGTTGAAATTTGATGTTAAATCCTATATTTAAGTAGAATAATGTTTACGGCATTCTGTGTCGTTCGTTTCGAAATGAGCATTCAATAACGAAGCATAATTGCTCCATGTACACTGTAACACTGTTGAAAAGAAAAGTCCTTTCATTAAGACGAAAATAAAATTGTCGGTAGCATTTCTTTTCAAAAATGAATTTTCTGAATTTGCTGTATTTGTGCATAAAAGGTTTATGAAAATGGTAAATTTTTCCAGAATCTTTTGAAATGCCGTCTTCATTGAAAAGTAAGGTACATAATTCGAAACAAACCAAAAACAGTAAAACAATTCTTATCGTGAAACATTAGGCTTTCTCTAGATTCAAGATCAAAATTATAAAGGACACAAACCACTAATTGAAAGAAATTGAATGGAATATTATCCTGCCATGCTTCGATTGTTCTTATGTATGTAAAACAATGCGAATTGAACAAAAAATTTTTTAAAGAATAAAAACAAAGAATCTTTTTTCTTTCTTGTTTTACATATTATTTTTGCAAAACCACAGACTGCAATTTATCAAACAATTTAATTGTTATGGCTGTAGAATCCTTATTGTTGTCACGTGATTAGAAGGAAAAATTGCTATGCTGTGGTGACGCCTTTAACAAAGTGACCTTGCCCTATTCACAGTTTACGAGGCGATTTATGCTCAACACGTATCAGCATCTGGCTGTTTAAGAAAACAGCGTCTCTTATGAATACGTTTCACCACATATTATTCCGATCACTACGTTTCATTGAACAAGAAGTAATTCCAGACCCACGTTGCCGCAATATACGCTTTAGTAAACATAAGTATGTGTTGGGGGACAGTCGACGACATATCATCAAATATCTCATATCATGCATGCATAAACCATTCCCGCATGTACTGGTTGTGTTTTAGAGAAAACATCCCAAAAATGTGCCGTTGGGAATGTGTTTTATTTAGCATTTGAGAAGCACTGAAATTCCCTGGACGCGTTTCTCGCACAAGTATGTACACTTTTGGACGCATAATTAAGAAGCACAAACACAAATATGATAAATCTCCAAAATATGAATGCCTAGCTTACCGGTAGATGTGTGTCAAGCCAGGTGTTGATTACACCCCCAGTTAGAGGGTCGGGTGATGGTGCCAATGTGCCGGTTTGTTGCAGCACCATGGCCAACGTCTGAGCCGCCGCTAAGACGTTGGAGGGCGATATCGCTGAGCCATTGTTTGCCGATGGTGAGATGCTGCGATTTGTTGCACCTGCATCAAATGGTAACAAATAAAATTATGATTAATACTCTACTTTAATTTTTCGTTGGAAGGTAAACGATTACAATTAAACTTCTTGTGTGAGGGTAATTCAGTTTGGCCCACATCGCCGTTTTCGCGGGGACTCGGGTTGTTGCAAGCGCGGAACCACCACCACCGCGTCATAAATAAGCACTGCCTCAAAATGTTAGCGGTTTCTGATAAAGTTCGTTTTATAATCGTCTTTCTCCTCTTATCTTTCGCGATCTGTGAAATTTTTTACACTTTATTTATGCAAATATACCAGTTGCTATGTACATATGTGTCTGGCGGATTTTCTTATCTCCGGATAGGATGTTATTTCAAATTAAGAATTTTATGTGACAGTTTTGTTTGAGTTATTGTTTTTCGATAATTCATGAAATGAGGACATTTTAGTCTCATTGTTTGGTATTTAATAAATAATTTATTAAATATTATCACTAGAAGAGGATTGGAGTAATTGAATGCAAAAGGATTGTAGACCATATTTATGAAATGAAAAATATTTAAAACTATTATGTTAACCAATCAAAAAGCTCGTGCCACCATCTGTTAACAGGAAGTTATTCGCCGAGCAATGTTTCATAATAATTCAAAGTAAACATTAAATTCCTTCTCCGATTTTTTGGGTATTTTCTGCCATACAACATTAACAATGTATGAAATGCCGCAGAGGAACGATGCCAAAATGTGGAAAGCATCGTCGGCTCATGCAAAATTGTATTTTGTTAATATTATTCTACAAAAGTCAAATACGAAAGCAATCAAAGGATCAAGTTCCGCGGATTTTTAAAGTGAAGTATTCACATAGAAACATAAATGTTCACTAAAATGATTTTTTAATGTCTAGACACGAATACCCTGTGCCCTATGGCCTATACAGTTTATGTGAATAGTTAATTGTATTCTCTGCTTCAGATTCACTCAGGAGAGATACCTCAGTAGCATACATAAATGTATGCATGTAACATATCAAACAGTTACTACCAAGTACCATCGCTCGATGAACATTAGAGGAGGTGGCTGGCATAAAATAAATCAATATATGCATTTCCCGTTGTGAGTATGTAAATATTCCAGAGTCTGTGTACTTCACAAATCATTGAACCCATTTCGGGATGGAAAACGTAAATCCAAGTATATTTCATTCAGGATATATTATCCTGTTCCACTAACAGAAAACACATTCGGCAAGACATTGAAAAAGTCAATCGAATAGTAGCGACATGGGAAACTTGATCCGCAATTTTTATTGAGCTTTTCGTTCTTGAAGATGGGGAGCTGTTTACAGTGTTTTCTGGAAAATACGCACTGGGGAGTTTCATTGCAACCCAAAGACGGTTCAAGACTGCAACTCGATTTACTGTTGTAATCTAGCGAGGAAACAAATAATATTTTAGAAGCGTTACGAGTTTGAGTTATTTCGGAGAAAGTCAGAAAATTGATTTGATCTATTGCTTTAAACTAATAATAATTTCTACAAAATTCGTTTTATGTTTTAAGGAAAATTACATACAAAACCTACAGCACTTTACTTTATATGTTGCGACATTTTCTGGAATTTATATTAGAATAATGAATTTTTGTTGTTGTTGTAAAAATCGATTTGCACGTTTACTAATACGGACGTCCTTATGGCATTTTTTATTCGAATATTCATTTTAAAATGCCTTTTTTTCATTCAGAAGTTGGCACAAGAAGTCGCGACTAAGTAGATTATCCATTTAAAAAAGGGTTTTGCAAAAATATAAATTTTAATGCCTGTATAGAGAATTGAGTACACATTTTTAAAAGAACGTGTCTGAAGTGCCATGTCTGTTCATTTTTGCACTTTTACCATTAATTTTCACCAAAAGAAAAGTACTTATGCTATGATGCGTAAATGTAACGTTTTATGAATGCAAATTGCAACCAACTTACACACAGGTACATCAAAGCAGCTATGTACTTATAACCTGGAATTTAAGAATTTCGCAAAATATTTTCGAGCATCCGTATATTTTGGATAAATTTTCATAAAGCTTAACTGTTGAATCGCATTCTACATAGCTTTTGTACAAGACGCATTTAAAATTTTAAGTTTGATAAGCCACCATAGCAAATATTTAGCTTCGTAAATATTCCAATAGAAGATTAGCTCATTATCAATATTTTAAGTATGCAAATCTAAACTGCCATAAAACGAGCTCATATAGCCATTTCAAAAGACGATCTTTGTTTAAGGCGAAATGTATGCACACCAGCTGCATGAAAAGCGTTAATTATCTGCAGAAGAAAAGTTTTGAAAAGATTCTTTTCGGTGTACCGTCACTTTTCAAATGCTAATGCTTTCGCCAGCATAAATGTGTGTTTGTCTCGTCGCTGTATGCAAAAGTGCAAGCGAGCAAAGTTGGCAAATGATTTAAAAACGATGTAATTTCCATGTAAATATTGTGTGGGTTGGCAGTATGTGAGAGTTTTTCAGCCTTAGGCATTCATTGGACGCGATTGGTGTAACTGAAAGCTGCAGGCAAAGTCGCATACTTCTTTTAGTTACACTTTGGTACATACACGTGGGGTCAGAAACATTTGTTAGGAAGCTTTTCTACATGGTGAATTTTCTTCAGAGATTTTCCCTTAGATATGCTTACAAAAGTTTACACAGTTTGGTTTATATACGTCTATGCTGCAAATGAAGAATCTTTATGTCTGTAGAGTCTACATTTATATGGTATGTTACAGAAGAATTATATAAAAGACTAGAAATTGATAACCTGTTGCTGAAAATACTGATCCCGAAAGGATGCCAAAGGGATACATTTTTAATAGGTAATAAGTAAATGCCAAGTATATTAAAACAGAGCGCGATAAATTATTAAGAATGTAAAGTCTTGTAACTTAATTCAGAGAACAGTAAAAGGATTGGCAAGTCAATTAAGCAATATCCTGATTTATAAAACAGTTTCATTGGTTGCTGACATTTATAAAATCATATAAAAGTCACCATTCGTAATTCGCATTCATATTTAAATTTATATTTCTGTGAAAAAGCGGCATGCAAATGAACAATGCAGCGACGACTCAAGTGTATTCAATTACCACATAATTACATTAAGGCACATTAGGAACCAGATTTCTGTCAATTTTAATTAAATATTTCGCACATTGACTCGCAGACGACAGCTTCGCCATACAAATTTCCGTAATCTACCGATATCAAAAGAAAGCGCAAACACAACACTCACAGCGGTGTCACGGGGCGGAAATATAACAGAAAATATACATATACGTTTGTAAAATACAAACACAATATATGTTGAACATAATCAGGCGTATCCCAGAAGGAGGAAAAGGACACCCATTCATGAACTGGAATAAATATTTTTTTTGCAGTTGACGGATTTGAAGAGGGTGCAGTAGGCATTTCGGTATACAATGCATATATGTATTTAGGCCTAACTTATGTGAGAGAAGGAGCAACAGCCCCTACTGAAACGAATCCTCCTGCGTGGGTAGCACACAAATTAATGCGACAATGGCAAGGCTGAATTTGGGTGGTTGTAGAATGCACAACATCGACGGCGGCGGTCTTCTACGAGCATTATGAAAATGGTTTTATGAAATTTATGTTCATGGAGAATTTGTGAGAAAAAAAATTAAGCTAATGGTGAGGCCCGCATTGTACGAATGCTCGACTTTTATGTGGGACACTGGGGAGCACTCGATATCATGGAGTGAATTAAACGTATTTGAACAAAACTTGAAAAGTCCTATTTATTTTTGTGGTGCAATTTTATTTATTTGAATTACAGCTTGTTTACAGTGACTTTTCAGCAAACTTTTTTTGCAGGTGCACAACACAATTTTAATTTAATAGCTCACCGGCCTTTAAATGTACCAGAGAGAAATACAATATTTTAAAAATGATTTATAATTTATTAGGTTAAAGGGAGGTATATTTGTGAAATTGTTTGAATTTGCATATGTTAATTGTAATCAATATAATACTGTTGAGCACCACAGTTGGTGAATGACAGCAAATGTTTTTAATCGAAGAAACGGCAATGGATCAAAGTTTACTTTTGAAACGCTTTAATGTTTACCTACAGTAAAGTTAAGTGACCCAAACTAGTACGAACAGCAACTCGTAAATTGTTTATAAATTGTTCATGTTGTTTTAATAAAAAAGTTAATAAAGAAAACTTTTTTATTACTAGGCTAAAGGCTTATAAGCTCCAAGTTACGTGTTACGACTCTTGAGTATCCTTAAATTGATGACATTTAGGCGCTTTTTTGGGGTTTCTTTCATCTTTCGATAAAGTATTATGGGAAAAGATTGTGAACACAATAATAATAGAGAAACTATGTTTTATGTATGATTAGCGTTTTCCATTTTTTTATTAATAGTTACAATGAAACTATTGTGATTAATTCCGTAAGATTTTTTTATGTCGAAATGAGCTCAACATTTAAAAATAAGTCTCTCATTACTTAATCCAGACACAGGTGGCAACTTTGGCATTTGACTCTATAAACATTTCTTGAGAACTAATGGCTCACAAAGGTAATATCGCACTTATTCACAGAATATTAAGTTCACCATTAAAACAGAAACATATTTTCATTGACTTGCAGCACCATATGGCTGAGCATTTGCATCAATCGTTAAAGAATCTAGCACTTTTCACTTTTTACAAGCATTTTAATGACTATTTTTTTTAAATTTTTGTTAATAAATTATACGAGAAGAAATTATAAAATGTTTTATGGTATTTTATATTACAAACACTAACTATATATTCATTACACACTACACAGGTGTTGCAGCGATTTATTTAGGACGCACGACTGCAAATTAAAGGCTTGACGACTTGAAGATTATAGCATGACACCCTTATTACACGGCACACAAAAGAGGCGTAAACACAACAAAAAACAATCTGGTCACTGGGCCGCAAACAGTGCTGTCCCTTTGATGGTCTGCGAGTATGTGTTACACCGCAACCATCGACGCAAGGCTTGAGCTGGTGTGGGGAAATTGTGCAATCACAACAATAAGTTGGCCACAAAAAAAAAAAATATGTTGCGAACAATATGCACTGACATGCAAAAGTAAACCAACACGATTAAAAGGAATATTTAACGTCTTCTCGCACAGAAACGCGACCAGCACTGAAGTGAAACCCGCCCGAAGGTATGCAGCCGACTGACTACATGTAAAATTGCGCATTCATGCTTTCTGTGTGTATGCTGGATGGAACAACATGTACCCAGTGAAATGCCGTACTCAGCGACTTGCGAGATGTAAATTGAAAATGTTCTCTGGAAAAATCTGCGCGTGATAAAGCGCCGGCACGCCAGGACGACGCACACGCTCGACGTCTCTTTCTGGTGATCACCCGCATCACGAGACTGGCACCCCCTTTCGCCGGCAACTCGCGTGCAACAGCCTCCAGCCAAAACAGGGTGTGACTTTCACAGCGTGCGGAGCGACGGACCCAATTTCGACTGAATCCTTCCTCACTGCTGCACATCAAACAACGTGCTTTGTGTTTTTATCGCTAATTAAATAGTACACACGCGCTTCCCATATTCAATATTCACGCATGCATACCGAAAATATATTATCAGACGGACCATACATTGGTGATTTTCTAATCAATAATGACATGTTGCGTACAGCTTTTAATTGAAGTGGAAAAGCCATACTCGACATTATTCAATTAAAATAAGGATGACAAAAGCTCAGCAAAACAATAGTCCCCGTTGAGTCGTTTCGGGTCACAATTAATTGATTACGACTTTTATTTGCAAATCAATTGAATGTCAAAACTATTCGCGTGGTTTAATCGATGTTAGTCATTTTAATATATGTATGTATTTTGATAAATGCAAATTTATTGTCTACCAACATAAATTGACTTTTAAACCG
The DNA here is from genome assembly GCA_026546915.1 of Sylvicola fuscatus. Lineage (NCBI taxonomy): Eukaryota > Metazoa > Arthropoda > Insecta > Diptera > Anisopodidae > Sylvicola > Sylvicola fuscatus. Next base: position 25,001 of record JANSTS010008010.1, on the reverse strand, counting down.
TTATGCGTTTATTGATTCTTTAAATTTATATATTTTTAAAGATGAATATCTTAAATTAATAAGAAGGCAAATAAAAACCGCTTTAAACTAACCGCCAGCATGTTCATTAGTCTGGTTTTATCTTTAAAAATTGGCAAACATTCATAAAGAACTGACTTAAGTCAAATAAAGTAACTAATCCTGCTTTTGTCATTTCTGGCCGGTTTCATCACTTGGGACGTCATATTTTACTATCCCCAATCATTAACAGAGATAACAGCTTATCACACCATTTTGGTTGAAGACGGTGGGAATGATATGCTTTTTGATTGACATTTTATTGGCATTTGACATTATGAAATGAGTAAATAAAAAAAAATTGCTAACATAATGACTTCATATGCATATTATGTTATTTGCATATAAAGTATAAGATGCGGCGCAACTCTACTCGTCATTTAGGTTAGTTTTTTCCATATAGGAAACAATAAATCACATAATTAAAGGGAAGAAACGTATACTTCATGAAGGTATATAATTACTTAGTTATATTTGCTCAAAGGATCATCTAACATAACTACTTTCAAAACATGTTCGTAACCGTCAATTGACTTTTATTATCTACATATTTTATGTAATATAATATCTAGTTGATAAGTTTTTAACTAAGAATGTTGTGGCAACGCACAACAAGAAAAAATACATAAAAGGATAAAAATTTCAATTCACTGTCTACAAGTTGTCAACTACGTCTTCAAGAAACATCGTTGTAATCATGAAGACCGACAGTCCCTTTCCGAGTTTGTTTAAATTCGTTCGAATTCTAGGTAAGACATTTTATTTAAAACCATTTAATTCAAATCATGGTAAAAATATTTTAATAGAAAACTTTAATTAAATGACGAAAAAATTATAATTCCCAGGCATGTCTTATCACCGAGAAACAAAGGTGTATCGCACCATTTATTTTTCCTTTGTATCTTCGACGTTAGTCGCAATATTCATTTATCAAGCTAATGACTTGGCGACAGCTTCATCCCTCAAGCATATGATATTAAGAGTCAGTTTGTTGTCGATTCAATTCTTTGGAATGCTGCGTCATTTAATCTTGGTATACACAATGGCTGAAGGCCGACAATGCACTATAGATAATACATTTTTCACCTTCTATTTAGTTTATTAATAGAGTAAAGATGTTGGAAAGTGTGAACTACCTTGAGGAAGACAACTTTTATAATGAAAAAGGAAAATACATAATGGATAAAGTCAACTTGCAGTGCAATCGATTGGTTCAATTAATGCAATGGATACTCGGTGTTGGCCTTTTGACATTTTTTGCTGTTCCACTGTTAACAAAAGCCAAGAACAGTCATCCGTATCCACAAGAATTTGATGTAAGTAAGATAATAGAAGTTAGGCACATTCTAATCGCGATTGAATTTAGTTGCCAGTGGATTACGAGGCACACATTTGGGCGTATCCAATTATTTACGTTTACAGTTGCATCGGATTCGGCTATGGTGCCAGTATGGTGGTGGCAGGTCATCTGATGCAAGCTGTTATTCTCATGACTCTTAACTCAAAGTATGCAATATTGAATGAATCACTAAAAAATATAATTGAGGACGCAACTTTAGATGCCACTAATGAGACGGACACGCGAAAGAAAGGGCTCAAAAACTGTGTTTTAAGGCGAATAAGGGCTTGCGTTCGTCAACACGTTAAGCTAGCGAGGTAAATTTCCACATGAAAATCAAGTCACATCCCAAATTTTAACTTACTTCAATGTTAAAAGGCTTTCTAAGTCCATTACAAATATGTTAAGTGGATCAATGCTGGCTCAGATCGTAATCAGCGCAGCAGTTATTTGCCTTGCTTTATATGAAACTACTCAGGTATAAAGACGAATTCTCTTCTATAAGAATACTAAAGAATCTACTTTTAATCAATTGTATTATTTCAGCGTCTTCGAAGTCAAAGCATTTCAACGCTATCTATGCTGCAATACCTTAACTATTCCTTATTAGATTTCTTTGTCTTCTGTGCCTTGGGTGAAGTTTTAAAAGCCCAAGTAAATTTTACAACACTTTTCCAATGTTCAATAGTTATCATTTGTTAAATAATTAACATTTCTCCAGACTGAAAAACTTGGGGATAGTATCTACCTATGTGATTGGCATTGTCACCTGGAAATGAAGACACTTTCGGCGTACATTTGCTTGCTTTCAATGATATCACGACATCCGATTGTTTTAACAGCAGGGCTTTACGATATGAATTTAAATACATATTTTGCGGTAATTATATTAATATTATAATTATAATTATTGATTATTAGATAATTCAAGACAATTTTTAACTTGAAATACATTTTTTTTTCCAGATAATTAAGGGATCCTATTCAATTCTCACGATATTACTAAATGTTGCTTAAATTTCGGGGAAACTGAACAAAATGGTTGACCAGTCTGCAAATCACTAATCACGTGTCTTAGAGCTTAGTCATCGTCACGAACTTCAAAAGTACCACAAAATTATGTCTATAGGCGATATATTCAAATGTTAATTGTTGTTAAATTTTTGATGTAATTATAGAAATTGAATGTTAAAGTTACTTGTACAAAC
>JANSTS010008010.1:8679-22297 GCA_026546915.1 Sylvicola fuscatus | reverse complement strand
AAAAACGTAATTCTGAGTAGCAATGCAAAAGATTAAAAGAAACAATTAAGTCGGTATTTTCCAGATAATTAAGGTTTCCTATTCAATGCTTACGATATTACTAAATGTTGCTAAAACTTCGTAGAAACTGAACAATGTGTTTAACCAGTAATCAAAAAACTTGCGTATAAGGGCATCCTAATCGGTACAGACTTCATAGTAAGGAAAAGTACCGCAAACATAAGAAACGACATACGAAAATGTTAATTGTTGTTAAATATTTGGTGTAATTATAGAATTTGAATGTTAAAGTGACTGGCACAAACTAATGAGTTTATTGCACCTAATAACATGGATATTTGCATTTGCGAAGATAAACCATCTCATCACTTTGACAAGACTGTAACATTTAGAGATGCGAACCAATTCACTTCAGTTTGGTACCCGAAGAGTACGCATCAGCCACTGCGTCGGCAATAGGTTGGAACTAGTCAGTTTGCAAATGCCCATTTCGAAAAACTTTAAATAAGAAAGTGAAGTGTCTGTGCTCCTGTTAAAATGGATGACAATTTGGTTCGTGTGACTGAAAACTTTTTCAGCGTCATCGATTATGTGGTATTTGGACTAGTACTGACGGTTTCGATGCTGATCGGTGTTTACTTTGGATTTTGTGGTGAACAATCGACAGAACAGTTTCTGCTGGGCGGTCGGCAAATGAAAGTGCTGCCAATCGCAATTTCCTTGATTGCCAGTCAGTTGTCTGGAGTTTCGATTATTGGCGTTCCCGCGGAGTCGTACTCATTCGGGATTCAAATGATTACTGGACTCTTCACTTTTGTTCCTATCGTAATTGTTTTAAATTATGTAATCATTCCCGTGTTTTACAACAACAATTTGTCTAATTGCTACGAGTATTTGGAAATGCGATTCAATAAGCCTGTGAGGAGTTTTGTGACCTTTTCGTTCATTCTTTGTGGATTTTTGATGATGCCAGTGATCATCTTCGTCCCTGCGATGGCCTTTGCCCAAGTTTCTAATTTAAACGTGCACATGATCAACACGGCCGTCTGCATTATTTGCGTTGTGTACACAATGCTGGTAAGTATTTAATAGAAAGACGAGTATGTCCTGAATTAAATTTTGAGTAATTCGATGTTGAAGATTTAAATTTGTGCTTTAAGCAATAAAATAAAAATTGTATTCTTAGTTACTTGTGAAAAACAGAAAGAATCCTTTTTATATCGAATATTCTAAAATATTTCTCACTCAACAGGGAGGAATTAAAGCCGTTGTCTGGACTGACGTGGTTCAAGCTGGCATAATGTTTGGTTCATGCATCCTGGTGGCTGTAATGGGCACGCAACAAGCCGGAGGATTTACAGAGGTTATGAAGATTGCTGAAGCTGGTGGACGTTTGGACTTTTTGAAGTAAATTACATCTTTAACATCAAAAGATTTAATAAGACCAATAACCAAAATGTCCTTGCAGCTTGAAATTCGATTTAGTGACACGGCAAACTTTTTGGAACACAACAATTGGATTCTTTTGTATGTGGATCGCCTACATTGGATTAAGTCAAAGCTGCGTTCAGCGTATCGTGGCATTGCCGTCACTGGCACACGCAAGATGGTAAGTCGGAAGCCCAATTAAATTGAATATCAAAGATTGTTACTGTCACAACAATTGTTCATAGGTCTCTATCCATATTTGCTGTTGGAGCAATTTTTATTTCCTTGGTAAACATATTTACTGGAGTAATTATGTACGCTTACTACTACGATTGTGATCCAGTGCAAGCGAAGGTCAGTGTGAATGAATGATATTTGATTAATAAGTTATAAAGAACATTTCCTTACTCTGAGATTGCATTTAATTATGCGTCATCACTTTTATTTGCAATTCTATTGTGTGGCGCAAAAAAAAAAAGATATAAGCCTATTGTTATCTTGAACAAAGAGCGATGATGTCAGTTTAAGATAATCTGCCAATATCGTCTGAATTAATTGGAACATTTCAATTTAAATTTGCAGTTAGTGGACAGAGCTGATAAGCTAATGCCATTCTTCGTTCAGGATATTCTCGGCCACCTTAAGGGTCTGCCAGGAATTTTCATTTCATGCGTTTTTAGTGCTGCTCTAAGGTAATCGTTTTCGATCGCATACAATTTTCAACAAGTAGTCAAGATAAGCTAAATATGGCCGATAATTTGGCAATTTGTATTTTAGCACAATGTCAGCGAATCTTCACTCATTAGCAGGAGTCGTCTACAGTGATTACATTCGACCACTTAACATGTTTAAGCATACAGATCGAGCTGCTAACACGACTATGAAAATGGTGATAATACTAATGGGCATTTACAGCATATTGATGGGCTTCATTGTGGAACAATTCTCATCGATTATTCAGTTGATGATGACAATGGTGGGAGTGTCGATGGGCGCAGTGGCCGGTGTATTTACTCTCGGAATGTTGTATCCATGGTCCAACCGGCATGTAAATATTTATGAAATGAAAAAAATTGATGCTTAGTTAACAGCATATAATTATTGTTTAGGGCGCTCTTTATGGAACGGTGGCCAGCATTTGTACTCTTCTTTTCATAGTCATAAAGTCACAAATAGCCATAAGAACCGGCGATCTTTGGTACACTCCACTGCCAACGCTGGTTGACAATTGTGAGCATCGATTCAATGTGACTATTGATGCGATCCCCACAGAGTCGACGATCATGGATGATACTTTCGCCATCCACAAAATTGCGTTTATCTGGTATTCGGCGATTGGTGCAGCAATTGTTTGGATAATTGGTGTGCCACTGAGTCATTTGACGGGCGCTCAGCAATTAGAAAATCTAGACATGGATTTGTTGTCGCCGGTCATACATCCATTTATGCCAAGGAGCATGAAGCATGCCAATATGCAGATGAAGACGGTCAGTAAGTTGGAGGGAGATAATACCAAAGAACAAACAGAATGGGTGTTTGCAAACAACGAAAGTAAAGCATAACTTAAGCGACGAAGAATTATAGTCATTACCGTAGATTATATTAAAATAAGTTTAAGAAACATTTTTGTGTAAAAAAAAATAAAAATATGTTGGGAGAAGTATGTCGAGGAGGTAAAATAATAAACAGTACACTTCCGGGCGTTTTTAGAGTTTTTAGATGTTGAATTTTTTGACTCAGACTTTCTTACTAGACGAGAACAAAAATAAAATTCAATCACCAGAATTGTTTTACAATAGGCTTGAAGACAAATCATTTTTATAAGGATTGTATTTTTTCATTTCAACACCATTTTTAATCCACATAAGTTAATTCTTAGCTTAATCTTAATAAAAGAGAAAAGCAAAAAATTAGTAAAGAAAATCTCAGTTCCTTAGTACTGACAATGTTGAGTGACCACTGCCCACAGAAAACACCTTTGATAATATATCCACAAAGATAGTCAACCCACACACTGCCAATATGCCTTACAAATATTACATAATTCGGGACAAATACATGTCCAATGGCATTTTTAGAAAATGTACGCCCTCGACAGTAATATTAATGAAACACAAAGCTTACCGGATATAATGCCATCCATTTGCTGCAAAGCTGCCTCCAACATTTTACTGGCGTCCGACTCGATTGACTTCTTCGACGAAGATGGTTTCGGTGGTCGCTCTGGCGCTTCCATCTTTACCATCTCCCAGACAACAAAATCGCGCGTTTATGCAAACAACAATATTTATGCTGCGTTGCGGCAAGCCGTCCAAATAGAATTGCTCAACAGACGATTCAATGAGACACACGCATGCGTTGAAATATGGTGAATATTTTATAATGTTTGTGCAATGACCACCTGTGGATGTTCAGACCGAATTTGTTTATATCACAGAAATTACTTTTTTGCAATATTTATGTCACTAGTTCACTGCACTTGATAACATTTTCTTTTAGGAATTGAATAGCGAAGCGATGACGTCACTTTTCTATCAATTTTGAAAATATAATTTGCAGGAATTAACTTTTAATCCCGCAGACTAATTATATGGCTTTGCACAAGTGCCACCAAAAGCTTCTCGTTTCACAATGAGTGCTCAAATTTTGCACAAATTAGAACCATTGACTTTGGATTAAACTGTGAAAGTGAATGGGAACTTCCTGTTACTTTTATCACTTAAATATTTTAATTACTTGCTGAATGAAAACATTAACAATTTTTTTTTTTGATAAATCAAGTAGGTGATTTGTGTGTATATATAACATATATTGATATGCAGCTGTCACTCGTCAAGTCAAAACTATGTATGTGACGTACGTCACAAATATGGAAAATATATATGTAGTAGATGTGGATGTTGTTTAAATTATTTTGTGTGTCGCATAGCTAATGAGTACTTAGCAAATAATATTGCATTATACTCGTTAAGTACGAAGATTTCTCATCCATGCTAATATGGGATATGCTTGTTACAATTCATCACAAAATGATTTATAAAACAATTAAATTGTATGTTGAATCCACCTTCTTAGTTTCTAAGTTGACTAAATAATTTAAAATTTCTGGATACGCAAATTATCAACTAAATCATCAGCAGATAGCAAATGAGCCTTTCCTTAACCATTTTTGTAATTAAATAGGATTCTTGTATAAATCATGAGAAAATGTCAACTGAATTTAATTTAATTGATTTCTTCCAAATAACCATAATGTTTAACATTTAAAACTGAAATGTTTATAAAAAAGTGAAGGCTTTTGCATTTTATTATTGTAGCATCGATCTTAAGAAAGGCGCAAAACATTTGAATATACTTTTATGAATATTATATAAATTATTTATTTAATAAATAGAAAATACATTATTACTTAACAATTATTTTAAAGATGAACCCCACAACCGAGACTAAAATTTAACTTATAAGTACAATTGTATTGTGTTCATGAAACATACATTTTTAAACTAAATTTGTATTATACTAAAAAAAAAACTCCATGTAATATATTCGCATTGTACGAATAGCTGATGCCAACATGAAAAGTATATAAAATTAATTAAAATAAAAACATATATAAGGCACAACAAGTTTGAGTAAAATAGTCTTGGCATTAGCTGTTTAACATTTTCATTAAATGTTAAAGTTTTAACAAAAGATAACCCCCACCACTAATTCTTTCAAAAGGATTTAACTATTTTTGAAGAAAAACAACAAAATTGTATCAAACAGCTTGTTTGGTTTGCCTTTTTCAAAAACATTCTAAATTTTTCAACAAAATCTTATGTTTACAATTACATATTATTTATTTTGCAGTTCGCTTGTGTACAATCATTTAGTAATATTGACATGACACACAACTGAACATGCAAAATTCTATAAAATCAACCTTAAAATTTTAACAAACTCGTGCTTTGAATGCGATTTGTTTTTATGAATTAGGCAACTTTAAGAAATGAGCTCTTATTTCTTAACGGAGCCTAATTCAAAACCACTTCAAACAGAGTTCTCCAGCGTGAATCTCACAATTTTACAGACACTAAAATCCTTCGACGCATCGCGCAATGTTCATAGAACTTACTTTTATATATCATAGATATATGGGACCAAAATTACCAACATTTCACAACAGGACTACAACTGGCTGAAAGCAGTTGCGTTTTCATCTGAATTGCTATTCCGTCGGTAAATATAACGAATCTAATTACCATCTAACTTACATCACTAAGTCGACGTACATCTAATGGATCTACCCCAGCCGAACGAGCGTCCATGGAAATTACCTTCCCGGCAGGTTCGTCAGCCTTTTAATACACTGGGCAATCCGTTTAATAGCTAAACTATGTCCTAACCTACCACTAATGGCTGCAGCAAAACATTTGCCATTCGCCGAATTACTGTCTAAGACAGCGAAACTGTGCAACTGAACAATTATGCATAAGAGCATAAATGACAGTGCGAGTTTAACTTTGTAGAATAAAATGACAACAAATTTAACATTTAAATTCAAATTGTGAATTTAAATGAAATTCGTTCCATCCAAACTAAGTCTAAATTATAAATTAATCCGTTCATTCTCACATTCACATCCAATTCTATCTGCTAACTTAACGTCTAAAATAAATTAAATTAATTATTAGTTATTTTTTTACAAACTATAGGGATGGCAGAACTGGTAAACCAATCTCTGCGATCGCTCTGTTTTCTTCATGATACCCTTCTTGTAGTACTGGCGAATGGAGCGTGACAACTTGTCGTAGTTCATCGCGGGACGATTCTTGCGACGACCCCACAGTCTCGCCACTCGTACGGAATCCTCAATCTTGAAGACACCGCTGGTACGATCTAACCAGCGAATAGCTGTTCCATGGGTCTGAGGGGAGGCCAACAATTCTTTCAGAAATTGCCACAAGTGAATGTGAGAGCCTCCCTGCCGACCGACCTTAGTGACTGGCGGACTGCTAGCGGCGGCACTGACGGCAGCTGCAGCACCAGCAGCTCCAGCCGCTGTGACTCCTGCCATCGTCGGTGACTGGGACAATGAGACGGGCGTCATTTCTTCGTCTTCATCTGGAAGTGAAAAACAATTGTAAAATTACCGCAAGAAATAAGAGACATTTAGCTGTGCGTGTTTGTGTAGAATGAACAGCCATAAAAGCTGTGGCGAAACGGGTTTTTTGATTTACTTTCCAAGGCCGTATGGCAAACACAAGAAAACACTCAGTGGGATGGATATGAAACATTAACTACTTATACGCGTACATGCTTGTACGGAAAGCTCGCGAGTCGCGTCTGCTTGGACAAGTATTTGTGTTACATTCGCGCAAGCAAGTTTATAACAAATACGCGAGCATGCCACACCACTCTGCATGAATCTGTGCTAATTTTGTATGGTATTTGCCGTGTTAATATACATTTAAACGGGAAGCAGGTATACAAGTTCGAGTATATACGCGTAAATAAAAACTAATGGATACATTCTCTTTGTAACCATGCCAGCTCAAGACTTGAATCTTTCTGCGACTTTAAAGTTTATAAGGCAAAAGAAATGTCATTCTTCTTGTGATCTCATTAGAATTAAATAAATACAGAATATTTTACAAAATGAATAGACGAACATAGCATAAATTGGAGATTTCAAGAATGAAAAAACATTCTTAGTTTTAAATAAAGACTAAGAACTTTATTGTCAATGATGATGGCCAAATAAATTGATATCTAATCATTTACAAATCGTCTAAAGACTATTGAAACAAACGCAATGCTCGTTAAAGTAATAAAATTAGCATGGGATTGTCTTGCTCACGTATGCCCTGAGTAATTCACTTTCTCATTTGACCCACTTACTTGGTTCGACTAAGAGACCACAAAATGATTTTCATTGGAAAATTGCTCTAAAGATTTTTATACAAATAGCGTATTGGCAGCACCTCCACATACTCGCCCCTGTTGGAATGCTGGATGACAAATCGAAGATAAATGGAAAGCTTAACTATGTAACTGCGATGACATAATGCACATATATTTGGGAAAACCTGCTGCTGGAGCGATCTTCTATTTACAGGACTTTTATGCTTAGTAATAGCAAATTGAAAAAATGCAACTCCGGGATAAACAGCACAGAATTTTTCTATTGTTGAGTCAACAATTTTTTTTTTGTAAAAGATATTCTTACTCCACTTTAGGAAAACAAGATTCTTTTCTAATACTGACTCAAAATTAGTCATAAAAATTGATAGAAATTTAAGCAACAAACTTACCATCACTGATATCGGACATGTTTCCTGCGGCAGCTGCAACACCATTAGAAGTCCACACACCAGGAGACGAGGTACCGGCTCCATTATGATCTGGCGACATGGGATAGACACTGAAGCCATCAGCACACGCCACCTTCCAGACTTCCATTTGCGCATGCAAAGTGCCACCGACCTTTTCAATAAAACAAGATTTCTCTGTTATTACACTGCACAGCCTCTTTGCTTGAATTGAGTACACATGAATTGAATTATGTTCGCCGCCCTTGCAAAAATGATATTAGATTATTGACGCAGCTTTTTAAGGAGTGCCGCGTCGCGTCGCGCCGCGTCGAGTACACGCACGGGAACATAAAAGCGATAACAAATTTACCATCGACGGCATTGCCGCTAGAGGTGTTTCATACATTTCTGTTTGCGCGAAATGAAGTGGCCTTTTATGCTAGTTTATGCGTAATTAGATTTGAAATCGAAACTATTAATAATGTGCCACAGAACGTGACTACATACTGGATTGGTCCTCGGAATAACAACTCCGTTGAGTATTTGTTTTCGTGTTTTCATTGTTTAGGCAAGACAACGTTGGGCGAAAATGTGTCTTGAGTTGCTGTATTTACGAGCAAATGATCTTACAATAAAGCTCTTTGTTTGAAAGAGCTGAAAATATGAGCTGTCAGCTTGTGCTATGTTAATGGAATGTCTTGTTTCTTAAACAAATCGTTCACAAGGTGGTAAGTGCATAGAGGCACTAGTGCGATGCATGACATTAAGTATAGAAAGATTTTTGTATATGGTAATCCTAATTGGTCGATCTATAATTACACTGGATGGTATTTACAGAAACTTTTTTATTTGGATTTTAGATCTTGAATCATTGTCTGCAGATGAAAACACCTTCCTTGCAAAAAGTTCTCTTACGCATAAGAGCACATCATAGTCTGCTATTATGGCGATGATGTCATAAAGACAAATTCTCATCAACTCCTATTATACGGTTTGTTCGTTTTACATCTTCTAGATGTGGCAGACATAAGCACGTATACATATGTGAGTATTGCAATTTGTTTTGAGTCGCGACTGCTCAAGCCACCGCAGCTTTCCGTTCATGAATAAACAGTGCTTTTTATGGTAGGCATTGGTGAAAGTGATAGTCCTACTTTCTTTCTGAATCGCTTTAATGTATTTACGAAAATTACTGACCAATGACGTCAGGCCAATTGGCATTGTTGATTCATTAACTCCAACATTATTGGCAAATGCAATTATTTCGAAAAAATCTGATCCAATTATCGACCGAGAATCGTTATGAATTGATAATTGTTTTACGAAAAATTATTATAAATATATCACCTGTGGGGCACGACGCAAAAACTCTTCCTCTGTCAAATGGGCGATCGTTGCTCCATCCTCTGGGAACACCAACTCCAAATTTGGTATCGGCGCTAATTGGAATTGAGAGAGCGTTGACTTCAGCCACGACTGCGCTTGTGAAGATGTCCATTGTTGAGGATCTGAATATTGAAGAGGAATCAAATGTATTAGATTCTATTTACACAAAAAGTCAAATTTCGGTTCTTATTCAAACGTTCTACTTAAAACATATTTTCAAAAGTCAAACTTGTTGTGATCATAAAAAATTAACATGTTCCCAACATCTTTTCCGCTAGTATCTTCAAATTGAATTGAGCTATAATCTTGTTGGTGATATAAATTTAGCAAAACAAAATTAGTGGCCTCACGATCAGCAGATTTCTATCCAGCCAATCAAAGAATTATACGCGAAACTCTTTGGGTCACGCGCTCTATTCCCGTCCATTTGAGGCAACAATTTGACGACACATTTTCAGCATTTAATCTACAGATAAGAGCGGCTCTTATCATTTGCAATATCACTTTGCCGCGTTGCGTGGGCTCTTAAATATCAGATTTAAGCAAATAATTAATTTTAGATAATGACGATTCAAAAACGAATAACGTGCCACGAAAATGAGATTACTTGAAATGTTTTCTTTGTAATACTCCAAAACAGTTGTGAAATATTTTGGACATAGCAATCTTACCTGGTGCAATGTTGAGTGCCGCACAAGTGGCCTGCACATCGCGCTTAGCGTGCTCCAGGGCTAATGAAATGACTGGCTCAATGTCGCCACGTGTACCCCAACCGCCAATCAACGACTCCAGTGCCAAAGGTTTCAGATTATGTTTGCGCTGAAACGAGGTGTCCTGCAGGTATTCGCGCAACAGTTGGTGATCCTGTTTCTTTGGCTCGAGTGCGGCTAGAGTATTTTGCAGCAGCGAGTCAATGTCAATGAAATCCTCGGAGTCGGTGTCCGGCTCGGTTTTAATGTCTGCACATAACGGCGATGGCGCACCGTTCGAGTCAGGCGGCGACGGCGGCAGGAGGCCGCAGAACTCTTGCTTAATGTAGGTGGAGTGCACAAATTGCGACGTATTATTGTCCACGGATGGAGTTGGCGACGGTGGAAATGAGGTGGCCGTGAAATTGTCACGGGGAGGACTGTGCAATGGGGATGGATATGGGTATTGGTAATGGGGTGGTGATTGTTGGTATAGCACAGTGTTCTCAGATGCAGACCACGGTTTCTCCTGTTTCATTGGTTCAGGATCGTGAAAGATTGTGGCTGGGATGTAGTCGGTGGAGACGGAGGTGTTGGTGGGGGCGTTAAGGAGTTGACTGTGTGGACTTAGTGGAACTTCCCCGTCAGTGGGAAGTAGGGAGAGATCAAAGTTGTCGGCGAAAACTTCAAAAGCATCTGGTGAATAGGTGCCGGTCGGAACCGTTTGGGGCATCTGGAATACGAAAATTGAAAATTGTTTAGCAACATGATTTCATTTCACTATTCAAGATCACATTAAATGTTTTTTTTTTAATAGAAACTAACTGTCATTAATATAAAATCTTCGTTCATCGACATTTTGCACAATTATTTTTTCGACAACTTGAGTTAACACGACGCGAGTGTGCCCACGGCAAAGTTTAACTACGATTAATGCATTTTCACAAAGCACTCTCGAATCTTCTTCATATCAGCTATATATTTTTAGCATTTTAGCGAGCTGATAAGACAAGTGTGCGTATGACATTGCAAAAACTGTGATGTCATGGTTGATTAGATAAACTGAATGGGCTGATTAGGCTTTGATCTACTCCACGGTTTTTTTTAATACATTTTCGATTTTTTTGTCGATATTACACGATAAAAAAAAGTATACTTAAATTCACAAAAAAAAACAAAAAAAACAATAGAATATTAAAAATTCTAATAGACCTAAATGTAATTGCAGGAGGATATGTACAGAATAACTATTACACCACTCTTTTACGAAATATAGAAATGACTGAAATGCCTCACGGTCGTGACTAGAAAAGCCGCAAACAACTGACGCCAAAATTCAACAGTCTAATTAATCAGGAGTCGCGGTAACTATTGGATTTTTCCTTCAACCGCCAATCAATTCGGTTCTACAAGTTGCTTTTGATGGAATACCAAAAAGAGCGGTGCCCCCCACCTCGAATGGAGACGCCAGGCCACACTTCGCCGCCATTTATCTATCAAGAGCTCATTTGAATACAGAAACACGGCGGTTCGCATACCGCCGAAGCCTTTGCGAATTCTTGGGATTTCCCCAGTACATTTCACACACATATTGGAACAATAAAATACACGGCTGACGTCGCCAATCAGCAATTGCCACCATAACGAAACGCACAAGGAAACATATTGTTGTAAGTTACTTTTTAAACGTAAGACACGATCGACAATCGATCCATTATGATGCCTGCATACAATCTTAAAGCAATGTTCTGCACAGTGATTTCATATAGAGGGAATATATAATTCTCTGACGTATTAATTGGCCATTCCACCAGACGTCTTATTGCAAAGCGCCAAGTGAACAGCTTCTCAAGGTACACATCGTTTCCCTCGTTGTTTTCATAATTAGATGAGGTAAGTCGGTTCGATGTAAAACGTATGTTTGTAATAGGAAAAATCTGAAAACGTATGTGAGGCGCGGCGTAGCAGCAAAAGCACTAAGTAAATGAACATCGATGACGCCGTCAGTTGTGTTACTCAATTCAGAATTTCTTACGCTGGTACTTGTTTATTTTCTTCAATAGCGAATCAACAATTGAATTACATATATTTATTTCAGGTTTGCGAGAAAAATTAACGCGGAAGACGTGTTCAATCTTTTGTTTGCCACATGCTTTACATTTTCGCTTGCATAAGAAACGTTGTCGTATTTGGGGTTTTCTCGTGTGCAACTCATTGCCGAACGTATGTAACTATAAATTTAGAGGTACGACTTTATTGTTTTTATTTAACTTAAAGAATTTTCATAACACGGATCTTGTAATCTAAAATTTACTTCAAAAGTTATCACCGATTTTGGGAAATACTTATCATTGTCCAACGACGCATTTCGAATCAAATGACCACCCCCGAATGACTTTGATTGGTATTTTGAATTTTTTACGTTTAACAATTTAAAAATCTGTTTGCAAAACTCATTTGGGATTCCTAATTTAAATGCCGATTCATTTTCATTGCAGTTACATTCTGTCAATCGTTACTGTTTATTTGCATTCCATTACAGTTTAGGAATTACCGCCGAATTTTATCACATCATCCTCAATGCCACTAAAGCTTTGAGTTGGTTGTTCCCGCTAAGAAACTGGGCCGAATTGATATTACATTTTATTATTTTGGAATTACCCATATAGAGTTTTGTGAACACAATAAATAAAGCGTCTAAAAAATCGTTTTTACAATTTGATTTGTTCTAGTATCAACGACGTCAAACAGTTAAAAATTATCAACATCTTAATTATAGAATAAGAAGATAAATATCCAATAGTTTTTTGCCCATTCTGTAGATTCTTGTTTTTTCAAATTGTAAAATTCAGATAAAATGTTTATTTTAGCGAAATGGATGAAATAAACACAGAAAATGAAAAACTTCCCTCAGAAGACATGCATATGCAATAGGAAATATAAACATTCGGTTTAAAATCGCAATATAAAACGGCGATCTGTAATAAAAACACATATCCAAGATTGATGTCTTAAAATAGACGTTGCGTCTATTTCGGTAAGGCGTACGTGCGCTATTACAATTATTCGCCGTACTCGTTCCTTACGGATTGAGGTAGAATTTGCAGATCGTTAATCAAACCAAAAAAAAAATAAAAAAACACTCAACATTCAGTAAGATTTCTACGGCAATTCTTAATATCAATTAATGCGGAAAAAATTCTTTGAAGAATATGAGTGGCCATGGTATCCGGATGGATGCTGTCGCCAAGAGGATTTCGAGGCAGCCTCTTTTTGCATGTTGTTATTGTCAAAATGCATAATTATCACAATCATGCAAATTCATTTATCAAGTTTAAAATGCTTACTGAATACTGATTTCCCTAAGCGCGAAAGAAGATTATTGAAAATCAGTAAAGTTCTATGGAAATTAGCATCCACCATCCACGGAAATTCGCATGGTCGTATCAATTGGCATCTTAAAATGAGCTTTGAATTGCTGAATCATTGCTGTTAAACGCAATGGAATTAAGAGTGCGTAATCGCCGCATGTATAAAATAGCCTAAGCCATTTTGGAGATCGCATTTTTATTATTATTATTTGTGTTTTTTTGCTTTAATGACTCAAGGTCGTCAGAAAACAAGAAGTCCAATGTCCACCGCAACGCGACCGCGTCGTGCCGCACACCTCAGGCACTTTTCTTTTTTTACTACGCCTCGCCAAGCCATGCTGGAGAAATTTACATCAGTTGGAGAAAGTTTATTTACCAATGTGTTAATATTATTTCGTACAAGATTGTAAACATGAATATTTTGCAAGGCGACACATAGTTTTTATTT
>JANSTS010007999.1:28299-63343 GCA_026546915.1 Sylvicola fuscatus | reverse complement strand
TGTCGAAAGAAAAAATACAATTAAAAAGTCCCAAGTCGTTGAAAAAAATTGTCAAAGACGACTATATGAAAAATCCGCAATTACTTTTTGGGCAACCCAATAAATCCCGATATATCAAGGGTACTGCGATTGCGACCGGTTACAGTAACAACTAAATCCTGTCCAGGAACGTATCCAGTTTGAGGTACTTCAGCATTGAAGAAGAAAGGCTTTGAACCACAGAGGAAACAGCAGAATGTCTTCTTTTTCTCAACAACTTCAGGATGCTGCAATTGTTCTTGATTAGTTATAAATCGGCGCAAGACATTGAACGTCAACCTTTAATGTATCGTCTCGATTCAGGTCTCTTGCATTGATGACTGTAAATGGAAGCGATTTGGTATTATCATACTTCCATGGACGATCGATTACAACCTTCGCCTCATATTTTGTATCTCCACGACTTCCACTAAATGACGTTGGGAAATGTGGTTTTAAGTAAAAGTTGAAGTCATATTCATAAGTACCAGGCTGGACTGTTCTTGTCTCACCTAAGATACATTAACAGAGAAATTTAGATTAAATAAACACAGAAATAGACATTTAAATCCCGAAATTCAAACACTTTTCTGCCAAGAAAGCGGTTTTTCTGTATATAAAATCATTATGCTTGAGTGTTTGGAATCATTGGGCATAGTAAACAAAACAAATGTATGATATGTCTCAACATGGATGACGTCACTTGACCTCAAACTTTGACTAAATGTATTTATAGAACTTAACGCGCTGCTTTGATGCGCGTCGAAACAGCCAACAAAGTAAAACAAGTGATTAACGTGCGGGCGTCCCCGAATTCCATACAAAGACGAATCACGGAACGATCCAATAGTCGTAATCAATCAAACGATTGTAGTTACCTGAAGCAGATCCAAACAAAGTGATTCTCTTCTCTATGTAGCAAATATTCGCCGAAAAATGTGTAGTTTTGGTGGTGCTCTTGCCATCGCGTTGGACTGTTTCAGTTTCACTCCATTTCACATCGGAACGTCCGTATATTTTGACGTAAATGCCTGCAATAATAGCCAAACAAACACCGGTTGATCATTCACGTCGCGCAATCACAATTAACATCTTCTGGCCGAATGACCTGCAGCCGGCACCGGACGCTTGTCGCTTACCTCGACACTTTTTCTCGTTTTCCAATTTGATAGTCACATGACCACGGACATTTTGGCCCGCATAGAATATGGAGCGACCCACATTGTCTGGCCCATTCAAGGAAATGTCAAACTCCGTCCCACCCATTCTTATTCTGGCACTGTTCAACTAGTCACTGTGGCGAATTCAGTTTGCCAAATATTTTGTGTGATGAAATGAAAATCACTTATGAATTAAAACCTATCTACCACTAATAGTTCGATGAATTATTTTAATTGTAATTGTATCACTGAAAACAGTGAGTTACTCGGTTGTTTCTCAAAAGTTTCGGTGTGGCTACCGTGACGACTGTCGAACTTGTACTGAAATGACGCCACTCGCCAGTCGCGCGGCGAAAAGGCGCAGGCCCGCGGAGTATGTTCGTGCGTTACGACTTATGTTACGATTGGCGCCTGTTGGCTGTTAGATGCGAATTCAGCATATACATAAACTTGTATCGTACACACGCGTTTCCTATCGACAATTTTTTTGCAATCGTCTTATATGTTTATATGCAACTTTAAAGAAATGTAAACATATCTTCTCAGCATTTTGATAAGTGTTAATCATCGCATCGCCGGGAAAAAAAAAGTTTATGCCAAGCGGCGCTAATTTACATGCAAAACTCGCAGGCACCAAATGATAATCAAAAATACATTTCTCTGTGGACTATGCCAACATTTAATTGAATGTCTAGAAAAACTCCTCCAACATTAACAAGTGATAAGTAATCTCTTTTTTTGATTAATAATTGTGTAATTTATATGGCCAGAAGCAATTCAAGTTGATTGCGAGCAATTTTTGCGTTTTTTAGATGCATTCTTAGCAAGGTAAATAAGACATTTTTACCTTAAATGGCCAATCAAGTATGAACAATGTGTTGCAGTTTTTGTTTCAGTTGAATAACCGCGTTTATGTACATTCTTTTAGATGAAATTTTCGGAAAATTGACTTAGCCTTGAACTTGATTTAAAGCCAACGACCCAATCACACACTGTTCTCAATGTATAGTAAGTCAAACATGTTCTTGGAAAGGAAGACAAGACAGAAAGAAGGAGAGATAATTGGAACTCGCAACTCAGTTTTTTTTTGCTCTACTTTAGGGTCTTGAAATTTTACACAAAAACAAATAAAACAAAATGGTAAAATTGTGATAGACTTTCTGGAAACCAAGCCAGAGCATGGAATGACAAAAAAGAAAAATACAAATGTTTACTGTTACCTCTTTATGATTTACTTGTTTACATTATTTTGACGAAATTTGTGCGTTTATAGAATATGCATGTGTCATTAATTTGTTTTTTTTTTGTTGTAAATTACAGGGTGTATTACAAATTATATTATTAATTTAATGAAGTTATTATAATGAATAAATTGTACCAATTATCAAGTAAATTGTTAATAAATGTAGGTACATGGTTGTGAAAGAAATTAATTAACTCTTTTAGTATTAAGAATTAAAAGAATCTTTTCTGGGTCAAATTCCTAGAATTAAACTCATTATAAGATTTTGAGGAATTATAAGAACGTGATTTCTTCAGAAACATTTGTTCTGTGAATGTTAATTGTAATTTTCTTTAAATGTATCCATAATCTCGTCCCACGGTACAAGCACATGAATTCGCAAGTTCCAAGGCCACAATATTCGAATCTCGCTCTCTTTATGTTTGCCAATTCGCTTCCATTTTTTGGCTTCGACAAGGCATGGGTTTAAAACCTTTTTCCAACAGGACCTCAATAATTTGGTTTTATATAAATAGTCACAATATCTAAAACTCTTTATCACTTATAACTCAATAGAAGAATTACCAATAATCAGCCTTTACGATTCCATCAATTTTTGCCGTGTTTATTATATTCTTTATGTCTGTAAAATAACATATTTTTGCAATAAGAAATCAGCGTTAATGTACAAAATACATTTTCATGTTGAAGATTATAATTCCTAAGAGATTGCATGCTTATTATATGCAAAATTAGCTGGAAAAAATGTTGGACCCGCAAGTCAAAAGTTTATGCGAAATTCTGTAGATAAAATGTTGCTAATCCACAGTAAAGAAACTAATCTGATTGAGCAAATCCTTTTAAAGAATTTTAGTCAAATTAGTTGTAGTTATTTGTACCAAATGTTGTGTTTCTGGATATTATGGGATTCTTAAAATCTTGTCAAATTAGTATTAATATTCTAGGAGAAAGATACAAAAAGTACCAGGAAAAAGAATTACCTCAATTCAAAAATATATGAATATATTCTTATAAATAAACATAGCCTGAGGTTGAACTTCCTTGATTGGTTTTATATAAATATTCAATCTCTTTCATCACTCATAATTGAATAGAAAAATGATCAATAATCAGTCTTTACAATTCCACCAAATTTTGCTGTGTTTATTATATTCTTTTTTCAATAAAAAAATTACCCTAAATTCAAAAATATATCTGAAATTATGGAATCAAATCTTTATGATGTTCTTATAAATAAGCATAACTTGAGGTTGAACTTCTTTCAAATACGTGTAATGACAATTGTCAACGAAGTAGGGAGTACTTATTTGTTATTTAAGGAGCTATTACTCAAGAACTTATTGATTAATTTACTAAGACAGAAGATTACTCAATATCCTGAACGATTCATAAAAGTAGATATTGAAATTGGCGAATATTGGCCAAGTGGCAGGAGAATAAATACTACATATTTTCCAGAATATTGTGCATTAATAAGAATGTTTTTTCTGGTCATACCGTTGCCACCTGATGATGTCAAGATCAAATGCGTTCTAAACTTGGTACATTAAAGATGCTATTTTTTGATTAATTTATGATTTAATTGTTCAATATTTCTACTTCATTATATTATGTGATAAAGTACATGATTACTTAGTTAAGTTGTAATGTTATTTAAAGACAAAATTATCTTTTAAGTTTTATAACATACTAAGACGATTTTAAACGTTTGTAGTTAATATTAATTTCTTTCAAAAAATAGGTAAAAAGCTATTATTCAAATATTCTTAAAGAATTGTCTTTTGTCTTAGTTACTAAGGGATTAATTTTTACTAATTGACAGGATGGCGGTATGTACATAGATTTGAGGCTGTTCGCCAGATAATATGTACTAAGGCAATTTTAAAGAAATAGTCTAATATAAATCTAATGGTTCTTTGCATAAAAATTACGCTTCTTGACTTTAAGGTCATGCTGCATATAAACTAAAATATTCCGAAATATTCACTTGCAATTGAACATATTTGAATAGTCAATTTGTCTAAAAAGATTGTTACAAACGTACGTGTCATGTTTTATGAAATGTATCTATAATCCCGTTATGCGAAAAGCGATTACACCGAAGAGCACCAAGGCCAAATTCTCGGTATTGAAATGATGGGCTACGCGGAAAAGGAAAAACATTTTTTTTGTATTACTCTTTATTTACCAACTGTCAGCTGCGGCTGAACGGTAAATTAATTCGCTTGAACTGCAGATGTTTCAAACCTTTGTTTTAAGGTCCCAACTTGTACCTTAGTGATGTATTGAAATATCTTAGTTAATAATTAAACAATTGCTTGAGCTGTAATATTATAAATATTCATTATTAAAGAAAAAAGAAAACATTTAAAGAAATAAAAAAAAAAAATTTTAATGAATAAAATTATTGTCGGATTTTTCTACCAATTTTGCAAGATGAAATACACTTCAAACATTGATGTTTTGATATACCAAAAGACGTTTTAGTGCTGTAAACTATTCAAGCAATATTCTAACCTAAATTGAAAACTCTAATTATGTAGTTTTAAGATGTAAAAATTAGAATCAAAAAAGTATTTAATACTTAGCAGTCATTTGTTCTTAATATTTAGCTCTGCATCTTTAAGTTGTATTTTCGGCAAATGATAGGTTTGATTTGATTGGATTCGATGATTTAAGTCATGGTTTTACTTCAGTCTAGAATATTTGAACACTTAGTTGCTTCTGAATGCTGGAACTAAGAGCAGAATAAAAAGAATAATCATTTTGTACTGTTTTGCTTGGCAAGAAGTGTTGTCGGAGTTAGTAACTTCCGATTTCGGACTCCTCTGAGTTTTTTAAGCAGTCGTTTCACGAACAACAGAAATAACATAATCACCTTCTGAGGATTCTAAGAAGTCACTTTAAGGATTATGACTCATACGGCTGGTTGTTTCTAATCGATTAATATGACTAGGACGTTCAGTTCTCACTATCTCAATTGGAACCGTTTCCAGAAATATTATAATACATACCAAAATCTGATGGGCTTAGTGGGTCAAAATCGTCGGAACTTTACAACAAGTCAGTTGTAGTTTCATCTTGACTTTTCGATGATTCCGCAGATGTTTTTTCTTATCTTGCAAACGATAGCTTTTTATGCTTTATTTTGTTACATAATTAAATTCTTTCATAACAAAATTAGTTAACAGTTAGGAAAATAAAATACAAATAGTAGCTACTTCAAAAAACCTTCCTGAGACGTTAATGAAGAGTCGAATCAGTATGATAAGACGCATGGACTACGTCACGGCATCGACAGTATAATTGCAGGGGTTTTTCTGTAGAAATTTAGTTTATCTTTAGTCGAAAGTTTATTTCCGCAGGTTTTTTTTTTAAGAGTGAAATTAAGGAGTTGCTATCTTGTTTGCAGTCAGTATTTATTAAAAGAGATTACATATATATATATATTTACACTTGAATGTATTGGAGGAGGAAATTCATGCCCACAGAATTTTTGTATTTAAGATTAGAGTTTGGTGGAGGTTTTGCATACAAATTCACGCAGCTTGACTTCGATTTTTTTCGAAAAAAGTCAAACACTAATGCATTTGATTGAATATAATTGTTGAATTCTTATAAACTGGATGAGAAGAAAGTATAAAAGCGCGAAAACACAAGTTTGTGTGTGCGCCGGACTCGCGCCGAAGAGGCGCCAGTCGCGACATGCTATTCAGTTGTTAGTCGAAATTCCCAGCGCGCACAACTCTTACCAGCCACATAGACAAAATTAAAACAAAGTAATTTAACATATTCTAATTAATTATTGGTTTTGTTGAATTTTTGTTGCTAAATAGTTGAAATTGATTATTTGTAAACATTGTCGAAAAAAAGAAGTGATTAGTTAAACTGTGTGGGACTTAGAATGGGTGGGACAGATATTGACATTTTCTTGAATGGGCCAGACCTTGAGGGTCGTTCATTATTCTATGCCGGCCAGCATGTCCGTGGTCATGTGACTGTAAAATTGGAAAACGTGAAAAAATGTCGAGGTAAGCGTCTGGCATAAGCCGGTCGGAAGTGGGTCAACTGGTGTTTGTTTGGCTATTACAGGCATTTACGTCAAAATCAATGGAAGTTCGGACGTAAACTGGACGGAAACGCGCAAAACTCGAAGGGATGATAGGCATGTTACAAAAACTGAATATTATACCGCCAATACTTGTCACATCGATAAGAAAATTTATTTGTTTGGATCTGCTTCAGGTGAGAATATGTTTGCCTGCATATGTTTATTATTATTTGCATAGTATATATCTTTAAGCTTTGAGAACCCTCGCAGTAGTCTTTCATTTTACTTTGCAACTGCTTTGCGTGTTGCAAACAAAATTTGGCGCGTGGATTTCTATAAATACATTTAGTTTAAGTTGAAGGTCAAATGACGTTATTCATGATGCGCCTTTTTTGTGGACTAAATGTCAGCAAAAGAATTTTGAATCTGTTATTTATATGAGTTTTAGGTGAGACGAGAACACTCAAACCTGGCACTTATGAATATGACTTCAGCTTTTACCTAAAACTACATTTCCCGACATCCTTTGCTGGATCTTACGGAGATATAGAATATGAAGCGGAGGTAGTAATCGACCGTCCATGGAAGTTTGATCATACAAAATCGCTTCCATTTACTGTCATCAATGCACGAAACCTGAGCCGCGAGCAGAATTTAAAGGTAATCATCTAAAACCTTTGATTAAAAAATACAACTATCCAACTTTACATTAAGCATCCGGAAGTTGTTGAGAAAAAGAAAAAGTTTTGCTGTTTGTGGTGTGGATCAAGACCATTTTTCTTCACCGTCGAAGTGCCACAAACTGGATATGTTCCCGGCCAGGATATAAATGTTATTATAAGCGCTAGAAATCGCAGTAGTGTTGATGTGTCAGGATTTAATTGCAAGTTTGAGCAGGTTGGTCAGGGGTTTCCTTTTAATCCAACTAAAAATATAAAATCTCACATTTATAGACTGTAGAATACACCGCATACGATCCAAGTCATGATACTAAATATGATGAAACCGTCATTGCAGAAGAAGACATCGATGGATGCGATGGCGGGCAAGAAGTAACGCACACGGTGGTGCTGCGTATACCACCGGTTCCACCGACCGATGATGGCGACGATCGCATCATAAAATTTTCATATGAGCTACAGGTGGAGGCTGAATTGGGATGCCACATAAACAAAACCATCCGTATTCCAATTGTCATAGGAACATTTCCAATCGACCCCAATCAAGTGGTCAATGATTGCACTTATGACGAGAGCTCTGATGAAGATGACTCTTCAGGTGAAAATACGAATCGTCGAGAATTAAATTATCCAATGCCAACGGTGGGACAGTACGGCTTTGTCATACCAGGAGGTCCAGAAAATGCAAATGCTGCAGTGACAGTGCCACAGGCAAATAGTTTCTATAATGGTTTCGCAAATGGTCAAAATGGTATCCAGCCTCATACAGCTCCTGGTGTGCTAAATTATCCTCCTGCGAATTTTCTAACAAATCCAATGCCGACCGCTCCTGCAACTTCCGGTTACGATAACAACTATCCCAACATATATGGTGGTGGATATCCGCCAGTAACTTCGCCAACACTAAATCCTGATCCGAATCCGGTGGCAAATAACTTTCCTCAAATGCCACCGTATCCAATGGGAAGTGGTGGATTTGTAGCACCATATCCACCCCAAAATGACTATAAAAATGCTTCCGCTCCACCAGAGACTGCCAGTGCCGATCAGAGTCTGCGTAAGTGTTAAAAATTGTTATAAATGATGGAGAAGTAATTAATTTTTTTTTGATTAATTATTTTTTTGAAGCGCCACCCTCGTACGAGCAGGCCACATCACAGAAAGATTCCTTTGAGAAGAAATAAGCGTTTACGAAGTATTCTGTGAAGTAAATGATTAATCAATGTTTAGACCTATGAACATAAACTTTTGTATTTTGTGTAGCGTCACTTTAAAATGTATGTTCTCAGAAGAAAATCCCCCCAAAAGCTGTGTTTTTGTCCATTAATCATAAATGTACAACCGATGGCCTATGGAACTACCTCCTATTATTGCATATACATTCATTTATATGTTTATTTATTATTATATACTGAACCAAAATGCTTCCTAATAAACTTTTATTCATTTAAAGCTTTATATTGGTTTGAACTTGTGATGAGAGCTTTAGCTTATACATTGAAGCTCGTGTCTTTCGAAGCTTTTGTTGTAGTTTTTTGAAGTGACGATAGAATGCGTACTTTTCTCCTGATGTTTCTTCCTATTCACTATCTTTCTATAAAAGAACTGATCATGGGAAGTGTACTTAGTATTGATATTGGTAGAAAGATACATTTTAATAATACCATAATAAATAAAATATTATTCATGAGCTTAAATTGGCAATGAGCATTATGAAAATTAATTTTTTTTTTTAGAATAAATGGAAGGCAGCTTGGAATGCCTTCTAAGAGTATTTTACACAAAAATACAAGTTTGTTCATTGAATCGCATATTTTTATTGATTCCTCGTTTACTATAGGTTTGGGTAAAAAAGGACAGTTTTTTTGAAAACCTAATCAGTAAGAATTAATCAATAAAAACAAATAACAATCACAATTTTTCTAGGACCCTATTTTTACATTTTAAGGGCATAAAGAAACTACGAAATTACAAACTTTTGACAATAATGGTGAAAGAATATAATTCCATGAAAAATTGAAGAAAAGACGTTTCTCAAAGCAACCCTTAACATATTCTTGATACTCACATAATTTTGAAGACATGTCTGAATATTATGGGTTCACGTAATTCTTTTGCACAAACAATGAAATTCGTATTAAATTTTCTTACAAAATCTAAGAGTAGATTGAGCGAGTAAACTAAACGATTTAATTATAATAATATCACAATTGCAATAGAAATTGAACAAAAAAGACATGTAGAAGACCGTGTAATTCAATACCAAATCTTAAACAAAGATATTGCAACTACGAGCAGATAATACTTATTTTTCGAGTATCAACAATATAAATTTTGTTATTTATTAGTTTACAATCGTCTTCCATTTGTATGAATGAAGAGACTTTATTATTGCATTAGACAGTTTTAAAACGAATCCACTTCCAGGACTAAAAAAAATGAATTTTCAGGAGCGATTTTGTCACAGTACATAGACACATTGATAGATGTGTAAAATACATTACCAGCGCAGATTTTAGCGATTTCTGTATGGTAAATTGACTGGTGATAGACAGAATCCCGACCAAAGTAGTCAATCACTCATTTTGGTCTACAAAGATCAACATATTGTATGAATCTATTTGATATTTTTCTAATTCATTAATTATTGTGGTCGCATTAATGAGGACTGACAAGTGACAGCTCCAACATTGGCACATTACTTAGAGATGGCAGCGAGTTATTCACCACCCATCCCGGCCCAGCTGAATGGCAATCTCATTGTCGTGTATTGGTCTATTTAAGCGTCGTGCGTATAGTAATGACGTCGTAAAGATTATACAGCTCAGATGGGCTGGACACAACAATAAAACGTGATATTACTACAACCTAAAGCCTATAATGTCTAGACAGAAGGAGGCGTCTTTGATTAACGTCAACTCCTGGAAATAAAAGCTTTCGCAAGATACTGACGCGGTTAGTGGAGAATTCGCAGCTGCAGGGCCTGGCCTAGTCTGGATTGACCCGTTCAACCAACACTATTTCACCAACAATTTATGCGCACATATGTAACGCAATTGCATTGTCAACAAGCACTTGGCGTAAAGGTACTACCATATAGTATGTTTTGCATTGAATGATGAATCATGCATGCATATGCGTATTTGAAATTGCTTTGTGTGAATTTGACGCAATTAGGCTGATTTAAATGCATGTATATATGCATGTTACAAGCGATATGTTCGATTGTTAATTGCTTCTAATTTGACAATTTAATGAGGCTACGAGTCCAATCAAGCTGTGACGACCATGTTGTTAGCGCCTTGTTAAAATCAGTAATTCTGTTCAGTAAATTGCATACCGGATGAGCTTTATTACGGCAAATTTAAGATATGCTGCATTATGTATACGTATATGTACAAAGTACATACAAAAAGCGCATCTGCATTAAAGAAAGTTCTTAAGACTTGTTTTATGAACGAAACTTTTAGTTTTCTTACGTTCAGTTTGCCGTTGATGAACTTTGACTTCTATAAAGAATATATCGTCAACCATTTTTCTTATGAAAAGTAAGAACTTTAAAAGCCTTTGTAATATATTTTTGTTAATGATTTTAACTGGTATAAATGAAATGTATAATGAACTTAACGTGAATTTAAGGAGAAATGGCAACAGGAAACTTGACGATGGGGAGACGATTTCGTCGAAATACTGTCGAAGCTAGAGAGGCACTCTCCGATGCCGCAGGCGCAAATTGCCGGATAAGGTGAGAGAATATTCTCAAAATTAATTCAAACGGCAAGTAGTAGATAGAATGAATAGATAGTCAGATGTGGGCTTTCATAAGGATGTAGGTCGGATGCCACATATTGGTGATTATTATTACATGACATTGTATATGCGTGTACGTGAAGCAATTAATAATGCTTCCTAAATGAATAATGTAATGAATATTTGATTTACTTTACCCCCCATTAATATAATATAGAAAAATCAATTTAAATACTAATAAGTGACTTTTAATGATACTAATTCAAACTCCAATGATGTCAATCATGTTATTGTCTGATGGGAATGCATTAAAACTGAATTTTTATTTCACTTTTCACATATGTCAAATGAATTCAATTACGCATTCATCTATTGTTATTACAGTAAATGAGTTTGAAATTGGTTCCATTGAAATGAGCTGCTTAATCTGCATCCCATGTGACGTCGCCATTGAGTTTTACACAATTTTACGAAAGTCCTTACAATAAAGTAATTACCCGCTACATTAATTCAGCACAAAAAAAAGAACGGGGGAGAGAAAAAATGCAAATTATGGTCAAGTAAGTTAATAAAATTAAGGGACACACGGTTTTTACATGCAATTACCGTCGAAACCATATCGATACGACAAGCTGCGCGCAAACAGTTTTCGTCAAATAAGATATTTAAGCGCATAGTTTACGTTAGCTGTCAACGAAACGACTAAAGCAAGTGTGTTTATTTTTGTCGCAACCAATGTCACCGCGTTCACCGCATCTATGTGGCTTGACGGTGATTGAAATGCACAATGAGTGAGCGATTGTGTGCGCCTGAAAAATGCATGTCATGACATTTTCGGAAGCATTATTTTAATATCGAGAAGTGGATTGAACATATAAATATGTTTTATGGCATGTCGCAAATACGCGTCGAGCTCTGTGTCATTAAACTGAAAACGCAATGTTGCGCCACAAATTCGGTTTTGGTCGTCAACAATCTATCCCTTCTACCTTTTACCAACCGTAATGTGACACGCATATATTTAGTTTTCAAACCACTAAAATGTAAATAGTTAAATTTGATTTGCAATTATATATAATTACAGCTAATAGAGAGTATGTTAAATTATTTATGAAAAACACTAATTTGAGCCGTCAATATTGATTCAAAAACGGATCAAATAACTTCCTTCTCTTAAAATACAAAGGACTTTTAAGAATTTTCATCTAATAGAATCAAATGCAAATTCTACATGTTTATATAATCGCTGTTTATACAAGTGATTAAATAAATAATAAAAGGATTTGTAGTTGTCTAGTTGGCGTGTCAAGAGTTTCGTACCGACTTCCACTGCTGTGCTGTGTACAGACATTCAAAACATATTCTGCAACAACATTCCGCTTCATAAGATCCATATTAGATTTTGTCATGCACAAGGGGGTTGGGTAAAGGAATCGAATCCTCGCAAAATGGTTCAACGTAAAGATCTGTCCAAGTGTCTGTATAAATGTTCGTTTACAGGGCAGGAGGGTGTTTTTGTTGTTGTTGTTGTTGTTATTGTGATTGTTGGTTTAAAGTCGTATAGCTGTGCCGAGCAACGTTCAAATATTGACCAAGAAAAATGAAGACTTTCTTTGATTTGGTTGATGAAAAACGTGTTTTAATCTCAAGATTACCGTCAATGCCAGCACCATCTCGCATTTGGTGGTAGGTGGTTGAAAACATTTAAATAATTTGTGGTGCCATTAAAATGCACATAAAATTGCATTCATCTTAACTGAAGTCACCATTTCAATTATGGTCGTTTTAATTTCCGTTTCAAATATGGAATCAAGAGACTCGTAAATGAACATCACAATGATTTGTTTATCAAATGGAAACGAATGTAATAAAAACAAGGAAAAACGCGCCAGTTGTGAGTTGACTTTATGTGGCAATCGTAAAAAATTATATGTATCGTCACTACAAACTCATACAACATGAATGTACAATAATTCTGGATATAGTCACATAAAAAATGTCATTTTACATAAAAAAAAATTGTGTGATACACTTCCGAAACTGCTACAAAGCTACAACAATTTGAAGTCATAACCCAGCTATGTCATGCGCTCACATACTAAATCGCTGCAATTTAGGATCTGCTTGGAGCCCTTCGAGTTCCGTGCTCGCACAAGCCAACCAACCGATGCCACCATCGTGTCACTCCAGAGGGCCGCGGGCGCATCGTCTTCGTATATCGTCCCGGCGCGACCGATATACGATATATGTGGAAGAAAAAGCAATATGCCCACTAATTCCATTCTAATAACATCGAAAGTGTTATACGTGTGATGATTTCGAAAGAATAAAACAAATCTTTCTAAGGCAATTTATGCTCGGCACTGCTACGAGGCTGCACAAGCCACCCAACAAAAATATTATCTACGCGCATACGAGTATACCTACATGTGCACCACACATCACATAACATATGCTCCAAAGACCAAATACTTGTAGGCTACGCCGTACACCATCTCGCATCTAACACACATCATATAGACGCCTGGTTTATGGCTAGATACATACAATATGCCGACTATGTGCCCATTGCTTTTACGTTTGATGTTTTTCCGTTTTTCCCGGCGCAGCAGGTTCGCAGGGCAAGAGTTTTTCTTCGGGCGCTACATCCGCTTTGTAATAATTCCCTCCATGCAATGCCGCTTTTCTATTTCATTTGTAGCTTCCTTGTACACCAATGTCCCTTTTATTTCCCACCTAGCCGCCTTTGCCGTCGTGTTCGCTATTCCATAAATATGTTGGCGCAATCACGTTCGTATTCTTGTGTTTCGCATTTTACTTGTGGATACATAAGTATACAGATATGCGGCAATAATTCCATAAAGCGCCGATGGTAATTGTGCGGGCCGGTTACATGTCAAACATAGCCCTCAGATGGATATACCACCCAAAATAGTTGCAAGTCGTATAATGATGTTTGGGATAGTCTGCTGTTGCCAGTAGATATTCATAATTATGTACTTATGTTTGGGAAATTAGACGAGGGAAACGGCGACGGATGTTATTGATGCAGAAAGTTTGGCGTGTTCTTGTTATTGAATAGGCGCACACGTGATTTGATGTGTCTGTCACAAGTCAAATTACTGTCTAAAGATCATCTCATTAGTTGACTTTAAGGCACACTCTATTACAAGTCGTCGGCTACATAACGCGATGAGAATTTCCTATGCGAGGGGTGGACGACAAAATCGATACAGCAAGGACATTTTTTTTTGTTTTTTTTTTGCTTTAAGATGAATGCTGACCGCCCACTCCATATACCAATATAGTCTTTTCGTTTTTTTTTTTTTTTGTAATTTAATAACTGCTACGTTGTTTCTTCGTGATTCACTTTTCCACTTTCTTCTATGACCACCTGTATTACTTTTAGACGCGCATATTTTCAGAGGCGCACTCATGTGAACAGCGTTGCTGGCGAATTTAATAAAACAATGAACAATGCTAAATATGTCTAAAGCATTCTATGTGACCACACGAGTACGAGAAGAAAGGAATACGCGCGGAATTTTGTCATTTCGTCAGGAAAAGAAATGTATTCATTTATCGATATTAGTGTTTGTCTCCCACGTTCAATGTCCACCCCCGCACAGAAATACGTTTGTTTCGTCGCTTTTTGCAACATTCGAAGCACTTCTGGAACGCAGTTTTTAGCTCCTTCAGCGATTCTGTCCTTATCCCTTTAATGTTGACAAAATGTCGTCCTTTTCAGCTCTAGGGAGTGAATGAAGTGAGAGGGGTCGTGTCCGGCGTATCTGACTTGAGGCTGATGCGTCATTTTTTGTTGTTTTGTTTTTTTTTTTGTTTTTGGGTTTTTTGAACGAAAATTCACTAACGAGCAGCAAAGCTTTTGGTTCAAGTTTTACAATTTAAAACATTTCTTTTTTGACCCTCATTTTATAACCAAAACATATATACAAAACAATTATCCCAAATTTTATATGCATCTCTCCAGTGATTCGATGATGGTCTTTGATAAAATTTGTCTGGCGACCTTGGTAGACCTTTTATGTTTTTAGAATAGATTTGTCTTCTTAGCCTATGGCAATGATTTGCATTTTCAAAGTGCGGTTTCATATGATTTCCTTTGAAAAAAATTAAAATCCATATCGTAGCATGATTGGCTACTAAAAGCTTTTGAATTGATTATTTATGTATTGAATTAAATATCAAGATACGTTGATGACAATGGAAGAGTAAATCGATTGTCGGAAAATAATTTTCATTCCAAATTATTTTAACCTACATTTATTTTAGATTTTTGCCGTTTCGATTCTGTGAGAAATTATTATCTCTACCATGCAAAAAAAAAAAAATGCGTCGTTGTTTTATTCAAACCTTTCATGATGGTCAAAACAACACAAACAATTAGATGGGTGATATCAGCTTACATGTCAATCAAACTGATGTGGGTAATGTACATATATGTGAAACTGATGCCAAAATATAAATAATTAAATGCCATTGACACTACAATACGAACATAGGCAGTAACTACGGGCTACCGGCTACCGGCTACCGGCTGCCATGATCTTGAGTCTTGATGATTGTTCCAACAATTTGTTGTAAGGGTGGAGTCGCCAGATATCCTATTGTTGTCTTATTTAAAGTAAATCTGTTGAATGACAGCGTGATTAGTGGATCGACTAGGTGCGTAAAAGCTTTATAATTGCTTTAAGCTTAACCACAATTCAAAATCAATTCGCAACGGAAGAGTTGTAACTTGTAAGCTCAACACAAAAGGCAAAAGGCAAAACGCACAAATCCTCTTAATCCGTTGACATGCTTTGCAGACGCTTTAAAAGATCAGTAGTCAGCACATATCATCCCTCAAAGGATTGGTATTAATCTATTGGTCACACTATATATAGGCGACCTAATAAACACCGAATTTTTCGAAACACTTACACTACCATTCAGATACCAATAGCATACAGATAACATGTATGGAAGAATGTCCCTTCTGCACGTATGGTGAATTACATTAAATAAATGGTCCATCGGCCATGGGTCAGAGATGGCTCAACGTGCTTCATTTAGTAATTTCTGAATCTCTGTAAAGTCCAAACATCGCATTTATACTATAGAGATAATCTCTGTTTTTCAATCTATTTGTCGCGCTTTTGCTTTGTTCTTGAATTACGTGGTGGCATATATATATATGTTATATATAGCATGTATAAGACTGTACGTATGAAAGCGTTGCCGTTTTTGTGAGAAGCTTTGCTATACGTGCCGCATATACAACATACATATATGTATATACAAACATTATTATGTTACGACTTCATGACAAATGAGCATACTGTACAAAGTACACGTTGTGCTTTCCAGAAATGATATTCGCGCGTTCACTTGCGTTCAGCTGTTGTATCTCAACTCTGAATCAAAACATAATTAAATTAATTTACTTTATCATGTTTCGGGTTAACCAAATTCTTTTGTCACTGATAAATTAAGAAGAGGAACGAAAACAAAAATTAAGAGGATTAATCGTCGGGACAGGGAGGGATGACACATACTTTGCGGGCACTATTCTATTTACTTGTCATTAATCTAAAATCCTGAGGTGTTAAGTAAAAAGCTCGCTTGATATTTTGAATTTGTAAAGGGTGGGTATTCAAAAGAAAATTGTTAGGAAAAACTATTCTAAAAGAATCAGTTAGATTTTCTGAATTTTAATGCCAAAAACTAAAACGAAAAATTGACAAAAAATGTACTAATTATTGTCGGGAAAAAAATTATCGAGGTCACAGTCCTTTCTTGCTTCTTAGTATATAATTACTAGAAACTCCAACAAACAAATTGGAATTTTGCTGCGAAAAAACAGATAATTAAGTTTTGTCTTAAGCTACACAGTAAAAACTGGTACAAACCCCACCGCATGCGAGTGTCAATTATTCCTTTTGCCGCATATTCCATGTACGTATGCATACAAAGAAAGGACGAAGGAATTTTCAGCAAATATTACAAATTCCATTTGTCAATGCGGTGAACGCGCCGAACATTGAATCCTTGAAACATATACAGTATACAACGTGCCTCGTACATACATGCACACGAAAGGGACACGTTATAATTCAATTATGAACTCTTTTATATGCTATCAATGCGGTTTAATCCACTGAGTCCACAACTATGTCGTGTTAACGCTTTCTTTAATCTTTTGTGTCGCCTTTATTTCCATCAATAGCATCTTCTCGCTATATATAAAAGGGAATATACAAATAGCAAAATGTACTGATAAAACTGGCAAAGAGGATGACTGAAGCAAACATACCATACATAGGTTGACTCCTTCACTGAAATATGGACAATGTTCACCCTTTTTCAATGGAATCCGAATAGATCTCCATTTCTTATTATATCTGGCTGCATTTCACTTATTCTGCTACA
Source organism: Sylvicola fuscatus (assembly GCA_026546915.1). Taxonomy (NCBI): domain Eukaryota; kingdom Metazoa; phylum Arthropoda; class Insecta; order Diptera; family Anisopodidae; genus Sylvicola; species Sylvicola fuscatus. The sequence goes on along the minus strand of JANSTS010007999.1, from coordinate 46,009 downwards.
ATGTACATATCTCGCATATTACGGCATTGCAGAGTCCCAGCATTATTCTAGCATAGATTATCACAATAATCCAGGACATTGACAAACAGAATATATGCTACTTGTAAATTATTCAGCCATCAGTTGTCTTTTGGCGAAAGGAGTTTGTGACTAACATTTGCTACAATATTTATCGTGCAAAAACAAAAAACAAAAAAAAAAAAAAAAACAGTCATGTATACAAAAACAATTCCCGCAACAGAACATGCAGAGCATAAAGGGACGCGTTACGTTGCGTTGCTGCTGCTTTTTTTTCGTCGGTATATACATATATTGAAAATGTACGGACAAATAAAGGAACAGTAGCCGGTTCACCCTGTGTCAGCATCAGCTAAGTAGCGTGGGACATTCAAAAAATATAAAGTAGGAAATTTAAATTCTATAGAGCCAAAAAGAAACATTTCATTTGTGTGATCATGCTAAATCCTCCTATAAGTAGCGGCAAAGCTTAACGCTTAAATTGTGGTGCACAGGCATCGAAGGAGCTGTAGGCTCCTGTTTATGGCAGCGGACCATAAGCAGTAAGCACTCTGGGCTGTTATTACCAGCATATAATACATACAATAGTTTCAACCGTCTGCCTGTTGTAGAAGTGGATCTATGTGTACACATAAAAAGAAGAAGAAAAAAAAAGGTGATTGCATTGACTTGTATGATGTAAAAGGACACCATTTTCATTGCGCCAACGCGCCGCATTGTATAAAACTGAAATTATTTGCAGTTTTTTTTTTTTTTGGCTGAGGCGCTGCCGTGGGCAGTGGTGGTTTGATTGTCCGGAATGGGGTGGTGGTAGAGGACAACAGAAGGAAAAGGCATGGGTGGCATCTGTGCTGGTACAGATAAGTTTATATATGTATACGGTTGGCCGATGAGCAGTGGATGTGGTGGACCGTTGCAAAAATATAGAAAATATGGAAATCGACAATATCAAAGACAACCATTTTCAACAAAATATGGAAATTGGATTTACGGACCGGATATAATATGTAGGTACAAAATATATTCAACGACTCATATATAACAATGAATACACACATTATAAAGCAACACAACAACGAGAGCAAAAAAAAAATATAAAAAAAATAGAATGGACTCATAATATATTATGAATTCATATTCACACTCCCATCGTTGGCATATTGAGTACACGGACGACTGGCCCACTGATCGAATGTATGAATACGTTAGTAAATTGTACGTATAATAGTGAAAGCGGAATATTTGTCAAGCACCATAAAATGCCAAGCGTTTCCAGTAAAACATTGCAGTTTGGGTTTGTAGAAACCATTCCCTTATAAGCTACTGAGTTATTTATTGGCTGATTATTCCAAACACTGGGTATATAATCCGTTGCTATCACAATCTGCTTGATATTCCGCAGAAGCTTCATCAACTCAGCGAAAAAGTAAACTTTACCTACCGAAATTCCCTTTCTCTGTGCGAGCAAAGGGTTCGACTTCGCAACTTTTGCCATAGACATTTATCCTAACCAGCTAACCAGCTTAAGATACAGTCCAACACAGAAATCTAGTTGTATCATTTCTCAATTAATTAGCGAATCTTATTTGTACAGGTCGCTGCATCTTCTGCAGTTTATTTGTCTACAATTCCAATCAAGCACCTTGTATAGCATCATTAATTGTTTGCTGAATCTTTTCGCCTGACCTTTTAATCACTCAATTTTTTTTTACACTTTTATTGGCCAACAAGGAAAAAAGTATGCTTGCCATCATACAATAGAATCATAATTAATTAACCGCAGCTTATCGAAAACTGTAACGTGTTGAATGTTGTAGATTTGTAAACGCTTCTCACAAACTCTGTCCTTTCGAGGACAATAAAAGCCAATCTCATGGTAGCCATAAAAAAGGCCGGGGACCCATTTAATTAGCTGCACTTTGAAGCTACCGAAACGCAACTTTAATACATAATCCACATGGCTATTGTCCTCCCACATGACGTGAAGGCATGATAGCATATAGATGGGCAGCTAGTGGTAAACTGCAAAAGGTCCAATGGAATCAATTGTTGAAAGTAATCTTCTTTCAGATATCCATCACACAACAAAAGACATACTGCAAAACCACAACTCTCTATACATATATGTATCATATATGGCATAATACGGCTTTTCAGCACATCTATATTGATGTCTTTCTGCATGCAATGGGCTCGTGCAGAATAAATTAGTTATACCATACACTGTGATGAGGGATCATATGGAGCACATATATTCGTTTATGTAGCAAATGGCTTTCCGGTATAAGTCCCAACTCGCAACTATCGTTTACCAAAAGTGTATACTCGGTATAAACGCCATATCGCTAGTTTTAATCGCCTCATTCTATGAAGCTTCCTTCACACCGTCAATTGAAATCAATTCAAGTTGCTTTAACGCCCATTCATGGACGTTTAATATAAAGATTATCGCACAGGTGTGTTTTCCGTGTACACATATTATGTGCAAACGAACGGGGGGTGGCAGGGGGGTTTGGGGATAGACTAGGGGAAGCACCATACATAAATAAATGCCGCACCAGAATGCGGGTGGAGATTGTACCATTCTTCACTCTATAGGTGCGATAAATTTCATGGCTTCAAGAAATGCATTGGCTGTAGTTAAATAATGGTCTGGGAAGGAGGACGATGGGGTGGGATGGCTGGTGAAACTTCCTGCAACGATGCCTTTCTTCTTTACCTACAATATAAAGTTTGGGCTTCCATTCGGTTGCCCCGTTATACGGCTTTCAACATAAACTGATATCGGCTATAAAGCTTCCCCATGTAAAATTAAAGGCAAGGTATCTGTACTCAGTACGCTACAATGTATACCAATAGAATGGCGTTCGATTTAAAAACGACGAAGAAGTACCAGAAGAGGTTGAGGAAGAGAAAAAGATGAAAAAGAACACAAATAAGCGAAAGCAGAAGAAAGAAGATGCTTTCACTTTTTTACACTGACATTTAGTATATTATACACGGAACACCCGCAGAGCAACCGTTTTGCAGTCTTTATACATGCCTCCCCTTGGGCAATTGCTCATGTCCATTCATACATTTGATGATATGATCTCGAAATGCAGTAAAGTACTAAAATTGTTGTCATAAGAAATGTTTTTTCTCTGCTCCCCATCCCCATGCCACCCCTTTACTATACACAAGGGATATCTTTATTTCAGTATGGAGTGTCAGCCAAATAAACGAATCGCAAATCTGTAGTGCACAGCGACGTACGATAATCAGTAATCACCATAGCATATAAAACTTGTAGCATATATAGTATGTTACGCTTTATCTATGCTCAGTACGCTCCATAGGAGTCCCTCCATCCGTGCACTTTATAGATTTCGTTGTTTCTGCAGAAACTTGTGTCAACACTACAGTTTTTACTATTTAGATCGTTTCACAACCGTATAGAAATATTCATTTGCATTTCGTTAGTCGTAGATTGCACAATGCCACTCCAGACTTGCAGTGACTTTGTAGGTGATGAGATTAAAATTGGTTTTGTGCGAGCTATATTCAATTCGTGCAAGTAATTAAATGTAGATTCTTCAAACGATTCATTTAAAGATTCCTCCCATTTCAACACATGAATTTTCTAATTCCTTATTCATACTTGATTGATGATCATCTTTTTATCGTTAAACTGACTTCAATCCCACTAAAAGAAATGTCCTTATGCATGCTAAAAATAGGACGCTTTGCAAATGGCAACCGAGTAACGAGTATTACTTTCAGAAGAAACGACTTTCTACTTTTATTTTCTGTTTAATTAAAAAGTAATATCTGAACTTTAAACCATTGAAGAAATACTTTCTTTACTAACCAATTTCCTCAACAACAAATATATAAAACAAATGTATTGTTCAAAACATGATCTTGGTTGGTGGCTGGTTTGCTAAACCTATAATTGTTTTTGCTATAAAATATAATAATATTAACTTGAACCGAATATTCTGATTGAAGTTGAGACAATTTAAAAATCTTAAGGTTGTTAACAAAAAGCTTTTCATTTCGTATTCTTTTTCTTTAGGTTTCACATTGGAATTACATGTCTGTTAGCTTTTGCAATTACCCACCCTGTCTACCGTCTTTATTGTATTTTATTAAATATGCATGGCTGGTACTAAATTTAACCGATCGTCGTACATCCAGTTGCCTATAGAATGATTTAATAAACTTGTGTGACATATCATTTTTGTTTTTGTTGTTTTTTTATTAGAAACATTGAGAAATTATTATTTTATAATTATTATTAGTTGTATTATTTTAAATTTAAAGGTAAGCTTTTGCAAACCATACACACAGGCTTCCGCAGCTTTTCTTGGTCCTCCAATGAGTGAGATGCGTTCCGACTAAAATAATATATGAGAAAACCGTATCAATATCTAATTAATGTTCACCTAATGGATATTTAACTTACCGGTGATTGAACAAGTCTCTCCATCTAGTAAAGATTTCGTTGCAAATAAAGCAGACATAATAATTCTTCAAGAAAAGATTCCTATAAGTAATAGGATCAGGCAATTCCAATTTGGACTCATCGTGATGATCATAGAAATGATCCCTCATAGAATTTACTCTAGCGAATTTCAGGTGGCACATTTCACATCTGTAGATAGCTGCAAAATTCTGCTTTACATATCCGTCCTGGTGGAGTACGCCGAGTGGTTTCTGGCCAATTACAAACAAAACGATATTATACTAATTCAGTTTAAAATAAGTATTTATACCAATCCGTACATGATTTTCTTCCATATGTTCTTTCACATGCTTCAGCATAATATAGTCATACATATGTATAACCGAGCAATAGTCGCACTCCAACGCCTTGACCTTCGGTTCACCGTAATTCGCATAAATTTTCAATTTTTCTGGTATGCATGTATGTATGTATGTAGGTATGCAGGAATTCATCGTGCCCACATAATCACAACAGGAATTTTTCCCTGAAATCAACAAAAATCGTACATATGTTATATGAAAAAAAAACAGGTACGTTTAACACAAAACTCGCGCTTAAACTATTCGTTATCCAATGGCCAATGCCAACAATCAATGCATCTCACCGTTATGTTTTTTGTTTTCTTATGCGTTTTGACAAGTGCGTTTTGACAAGCTGCAATCAATGTATTGGTTACCGGGAAAATATGCAATTATTTACGCAGTTGCGTTTTGAGAACCTTTTTGCCAATTTCGCGCCAATATAATAAATTTTTCGTGTATCTACACATCGCTCTCCAGGAGCTTATATTGTTTTTGTTTTATGGCTTAAGTAGTCGGCTTGAATTTGTTAATGTAAAGTAAGATTTTCGTCGCAAAAAAGGCGCCTCCGAAATTCAGCGAATCGCGACTAGCATTAAGAGACTCAATGCGGACGTATTTGGAACGACATGGATAAAGCACATGTAGGCATATTAACATTTATGACACTTTACTTCACTTCTACTCCAGTAAGATGAACAATTTGAAAATCCGGCCTTTTACCGCAAGTTGCTTAAGTTCTTTTGTAAATTGTTATTAAAATTTGCACTAAATCAAAAACTGCGACATTATCATTTTTAAATTTGCGAAGCGTTCTTACCAATTACCAAACCGACTTTTGCTGTTTCTGAATTTAACTTAACAAATTAAGTGTTATATGTATATATACATATACATATATATATATATAAAATCTGGTTATATAAAACATATATACTAATAAAACAAATATTTTATATAATTTTTGAAAGATTTCACATATTTAACATTTAAAAAAAGTATAAGTAAATACTTTGCAAACATATGCTATGATTTGTGGTTTAACTCTCATAAATGTTATGTATATGTTTCACAATTTAATTATCGATTTTATACTATGGTATTGACAAAATCGTGTTTGTAATATAATTTAATTATTACTATTTGATAAAGTTTGGTTATATAATTCATATCTGAAACGTCAAATAAAAACAAATTTCTTTGAAAGTCTTCGTTTAAAGTTTCATCTGTGAAACAACAGTCATCCCTATGATTATTGAACAAATAAAGGCCGTAGAATATATTCATTAAAAGTCGCCGACAATTTGAGTTGCATAGTTTATATTTGCAATTTAATTTTCTTGATCACTAAGGCACTCAACTCTTAGGTAAATTAAGCAAAATTTCGTTCATTTTGCAACAAAAAACTTTTACCACAACGCCGAACTTTGCAATCAACTTAGTCAGACCAAAGGTATCACAATCTCTTGAAATAAACTACAAAGCAAATTTTTTCTATAGTTAATAAAAGCATAAAATTCCTAATACCTTTAATCATATTAATTTCCTACAAAGAAATAACATTGAATCACAGTTGCTGATTAGAAAAGTTTTTGCATTTTATTTCAACTAACAGAGATTTAGTTACTTGAAATTACAGGAGCGCTTGCGTTTTGTGGAAAACGGAAAACAGAAAAATGCATTCATAATACAGTATTTAAACATTAGTAAGAGGGAATAAACAGCTCGATATGGTAACCACTTGCCTGAAGTCTTCAACAACACTGAATGATATAAAATCCAATGACTGGAGGAGGAATTGTGCGAATTTAAAAGCAATATTGTGACTCTTCAATTTTATCATTACTGTAGAAAATATATTAAATTTTTGATGTGCATTCAGACATTGTCAAAGCAATCAAATACCGAAAGGGTTTCTACAGATAATATTAAATTTATCCGTGGAATGCTGGCACAAGATTTTTACCTAATATAATTGAACTTTGCTCAATTAATCTTAACGTATTTACAGCTAATAGTAATGTGACATAAGCGTTATGGCAGTTGAAGAGATACTTTGTTGAATTGAGCACAATAAACTAAGAAAGCTGTAGTAAGTCGATTAATGTGACAGATTCGTCTAGAACCCAATGCAATTAAATTGGAAATGTTATAAAATTCAGTTTGCAACAAATTGAAGACAGTTTATTTATGCTCGCATATTTCAGTTATTGTCTATTTTGAGTAAAAATGATTGAATGAATTAGTTGATACTTACGTCAATGCTGTCCCAAGTTTCAAATAATATACTTACTTATCGTTGCTAGTTAATTTATTAAAAAGACATTTGGTGAACAACATATTTATATGCAAACTTGTGATTTTTCATTAAAGATATTTTTTATATCTTTCAGACGGTCTTTTATAGAGAAAAACATCATGAAATTTGTTTAAAATCTGATTTCGTACAATATTTTCATGATAATTATAAAAAAAAAAATCACCTTCAAGATTAAAGACTAAAACAGCGTCGTAAACAGGAAGCTATACATCCTGTTGTCGCCTCTGCTGTCTTGGACTATGTATGGTATATGGTCTCATCAATTTCCATTGGTTCCCTTCAAAGGCCATGAAAATCGCCAGAACGCGATCCGAAGTAGGATTATTCACAACATTAAAGTCGAACCTGCCATCTCAATCATTCTACCGGGCAATGTATTAAGACGGTGTGATTAATCAACCGCAGTACCTCATCAATATCTCACTTGACGGACTCGCAGGACACCACGTGCTTCCATTTCACGCATAACTCTCAATCCTGCCATACGGTATCACCCAACATAACCCCATATCGATCTGTAGATTAAATAATATTCTAATATTCTAAGGTAACACGTTTAGATTTTTTTTTTTGAAAACACTATCTTTAAGCTTCTATAACAATTTGTTTATTTTTTTTTACAAAGAAATTATTTCACACCTTCATGACTCAATTATTTATTTGACAAGTGTGAATTTTATTGAAAACACATTAAATTTCAGGAGAATTCTTCGATTTTTTCAAGTCATTCGATTCACTCAATAGACGTTTAAATTCTAAATTCAAACATTCAAGTATGTGAATGCTCTGAAGACATCTAAGAATGCTCATATATATATATTTCATCGATCCACTATAACCTTTGGGATTATTAAAATAAAATACCCTTTAATCCTTATTCAAGCAATCATCTCAAACATTGTAAATACTAAGTAGCATCTGATGATGATGATGATTTCATCTAATAAAAAAAAAAATGTTTTAAAGAGCCACCTTGAACCACATCCCCACCCCCTCCCATTCCAAACTTCCCCTACAATTACATGTAAACTTGTCGTCTCACGAGTGCACACATGAATATAATGCGCTCTGACTAGTGACTATTGAATGCTTCCTCGTACAATATCTCCACTTAACTGTTATGGTTTTCTGAAGAAAATTCCGTTTTCTTCGATGCCACTTCACGAATTTTTTGCTCATTTTATACATTTCTTATACAGAATACGTATATGCATAAAAGTTTGAGGTAAATTGAGTTTGCGGTATGAAAGTGCGCTACGTTCAATTCAATATATATATATATATGCAGTGTAGGTGCATTGTGCATTCAACAACCAAAAAAGGAGCGTTGCAACAAAGCTGTTCCACGCAGCAGCAACTATTCCTCGCTGAATTCAATTACCCCCCTCCCCCCTCTCCCCCACAATTGAATTGTATGTGACAAGCAAATTTCGTTACCAATTTCGTCGAACTTACATTTATTATCAGCCAGCCTTAATTCACCGCTAAACTGACAATCCGATTCGAATATGTGCACATATATGGTAAATGTATAAAGTGTTTTTAATATTAAAATGAAATCGTTCGAATAGGCCCAATGAAACCACATTTTAAGTTCCAGTTGGGTTTGTAGTGTTAAATTAATGGGACGGCCGTTGCCAATTTTCAAGGTGGATGGCGGCGGCTTCGAGCCGACGAATGTATAAAAGGCCTCACAGGTATGGCATATACAAACGTAAAAAGAACATTTATAAATTTGTTTTTCCATTGGGAAATTAAAGTGAAACGTAAATATATGAGACTTCAAGGCGTGCCCATGAAAAAAAAAACAAAAAAAAAACGCCGATTTGATTCATGTACGTCAGGACGCAGGATATTGTACGAAACCCGACCAGTGCCAGCTGAACAGCTTTCAGGTGTCTTGGCGATGCGGTGTTGTTGTTGTTGTTGTTGCTTTGCGTTTGCGTCACTTAGTACTTTGCCCATCCTAAATGATTACTTTGTTCCACCGGAATACGAAGATTATTATGGTTGTACCTCCGCAAGACAAACAGTAATCTCTTCGCATTGCTGCGATGATTTCTTGACGAATGAAAGTGATGGCGTCCAATTAAAAGTGATTTTAAAATTCATCCTAATTAGGCCACGCTGAAACTCGACGATAATATCACCAATAACGTCTCAAGCACAATAATTTACAAGTCGAAACGCGGCATACAGCTTTATATAATACATAATAAAACTGCAAGGTAATAATAAATATTACTTTAAATTTGATTAAACTGATTTAATATCGCAAGGTGCAAGAGGGTGCACATGCGAGGGTATAAACGCCGCGCTATTCTCACATACGTATACTGTTGCTTGTACGTGGACGTATATGGCAACTCGTAAATCATTATTTAATTGTGTGCGTCAGATTATTTCAGTTTATGCGCTCATCAATCTAATTTACGCGAATTTAAGGATAGACCGAGGGTACACGCATTCATAAAATACATAATATGTAGCTGTATACAAGTGTACAAACAATGGCGGCGAATCTTCATTCACACATTTGCTGTAGGCTTTTCAGTTTATGTTCTACACAATTACATCAAATTACACATTAATTAGCCTAATTATGTTTAGAAGATTTCTTATTCTTCGAATGTGTTTCGCAGAAACAGCGGAATGCTTAAAAAGTTGTGGTATTTTTCTGTTTTAATTAAATACGGAGCAACGAAATTATACATCCGCAAACCTTACTTCTTAAAGAATCGCAAGGTCCCTTTATTTTCCATTTTTCCAAGGACACTCTCATAATAATCCTAGAAAATATAGAACAGATATTAAAGCGTGTCATTGAAGATTTTTTTGTGAAAAAAGTACACACGTACAGATATTTTCTTGTTAAGGGATTAAATCTTGATACTTGGTTCGTTGGAAAAGAATTTTAAACATTCAATCACATAGAATTCATATGTTAAACATATATTTTATCTTCAGAAAAGTTTATAGGATTGCATACAAGAATACATTTGCATGCAATTTGAAAACACACCTATGAATGACTAATTGTGAGGTAAAAAAAAGGGCAGTAAACCAACTGCTGACGTTTACATGCAATTAAAAAGTAATAACTTAAAATAAAGTTTGTGCAGTGTGCAGTGCAAATGCAATTGCATTACTCTAAAAACTATCGTAGAAACCATGAAATTTAAACAGTTCCATTGTGAAAACTGCACTCAGACACCTTGAGGTAATCTTTTGTAAAATGGCCATTATTAAAACTGACTTTAAACAATATGAAGCTACGAATTTGTAGTTAATAAAAGTTATACAATTATTAGTTAGTTGTAAGCTCTCCACATTTGTATATGAACATGATTTCAGTAATTCTTGATCCTCTTCCACCTGAATAAGCGGGAGCAACATAGCAATATTTTCTTTTCGCGATAGCAAGACGAATTAAATATGCGAGGGTGGGAATTTAGAGACCGCGTTTTGTGCGAGTTTCACGGAAATGAGATATGTACCAAAAATTTTGTAAAACATAAGCGCATAGGTTGTTTGTGTATTTGCGGCGGCTATACGCGATTTCAGTGGTTTCATATAAATTTACCGTGCAGAAGAATTTCGGGTGCTCAGAGCTCGCAGAAAATGGTAATGAGATGCTCCTTTTTAGAAGTGATCCATCTTTCTAATTGATGCACTAACTAACGATATGAACATGAGCTCCGTGATATAATATATATGCTGGAACGCTTATACAAATCGTTCTCGACATAAGAAGGCGAATAAAAGAGAGATGAAGCGAGAGTGATGGTGGTAACGTTTTATGAATAATCGTAAGGTATCCGTCATGAATCATGAATCGTGATACTCATGAAAATATACAAGCAAAATGTGGAAGAATAGCTTGTATGACAAGCGAGCTTACAAATTATGGCGGTATAAGGAGATGATTGTTTTTCTTTAAGAAGCAAACCAATTTACTGGCAAATGCATTAAAGGTGAACTCATGGAAATTAACAGAAAGCGGATATTATATCTTTAAACACCGATAATCTTATCATATCAAAGAATTTAATTAACCATAATTATGTTTGGTTTAATAATGGGTGGGTGGGTGATGGTTTTAAGCATTGTTTGTAACAATAAATCATAATGATGAACTGATGTTTGAATCATAACTGTCTTAATGTTGATATGCTATAGTTTTATGTGTGATTAGTTTGCAGAGTCCTTTCGTCTCGATCCATTTCCATAATGTGGTGATATTGATAATAGAATGTTGACTGCGAATTCCCTTGAGCTCCATGATTCTTTCCGCAAAAAAAAAGAAGAAGGAAATAATCTCTCTCATCAGAATCAGCGCGCGTCTCCTTTTCTGCCTTTCACCTGTCAAAAACTGATTATGATTGATGATGGCTAGGAAGAAGCGGCTAATTCACAAACATGTGGAAAATGGGTATACAGGCATTAAAATCGGGAAAACCGGCGAAAGATTGTTTCAAAACTTCAAGTACATGGGAAGCACTCATATTTTAGCGCGCCGCTTTGCCAACATGGATGGCAACCAGTAAAACATAAATTTATGTTCAGTTAAAATTGTTTTGCTGCTAAAAGAGCTGAAGAGCTGAAGTCCATAACCTATGCATAGATCAGCTAAATAGAATTTACAACAATAGTTTGGGTAGTATATACCCTGCCGGCTGCCATGTACTCTTGGCATTTATCTCCTGAGCTGCATTAAAGCTGAACATAAAAGCACTAAGCATAAAGTGAAATATTATAAATGTTTATGTATACATTGTGAGCGCCTTATTGTGTTTGCTAAATGGATACGGATAATGTTAATATTATAGGGAATACTTGGATGTGTGCGTGTGCTAGGTGGCGGCGTGAGGTCTATGGGGATGATGAAGGGGGTGGGTTTGTTGGGATGTGTGTGTGTGTGTGTGTGTGTGAGAAGAGTGCAGACGCCGTCAAATATACGGTACTCATGCCACTATAATAGTATACAAATAAACGGTATCACTGAATGGAGCGGCAATAAATGCTGCTACGCTGACAAAAGCAGAAGCTCATATATATTGCTGGCAAATTGACATGAAGTCACAGCATGGAGCCCACAAACCATAATTTCAATCCGCCGAATATCGCAGCATAGCCACAACGATCGGCCCATACCGAAAAAGGATGGGATTTCTGAATCACCAACAAATCGCTATAGGTTATAAATAAAAAGGTAAATAAAACCTATTGCGTTTTATTAGCACAATAAAGGGGTTGAATTTGGCATTCCGCGCACAGGGAATAATTTTATTTTCAATATACTCGCTATACGACGCCTACACCAGCCCAACATACATATAGCAAAATTATGCTAGCTCAGAGTCGAAGGTTTCTTCTTCTATTGCCGTAACTATTATTTATATTACTGCGAGAAATGCCAGAAAGACGTTGGTTATCTTCGTTACAATGTGTAATGTAAATTGCAATTAAATATTATTATTTTGTTTTTTTTTTTTGTCACAACAAACAGTAAAATTGTAGTACACTTTCGCTCAGCAGCTTGTAAACACGATACATAAATTTATTTCGAAAAAAAAACAAAATTGGCAACAACAAAACTATATCTCCTTTAAAGTAATTCTTAATAATTATTATAAACGAGGAAACGCCAATTTTACGTTGAACCTTTTCACTAAAATAGATTTTGCAAACAAAACAAAATGCTTGAAGTAATTAAATTTTTATGATATCCAAGTGTATCATCTAATTTACAGAATTCCGCGAAACTCTCGAAAAAGGTTCTACGCGAATTAATCAGCAGCTCACTTTGTTTACAAAAGCTTATTCGGAAATTAAACGACTAATTGTTCTAAGAAAACTAATAATTTCAAGGACTTAATGCTTGTGATAAAATATTATAGCCGGATTTCCTTTACAGTTTGTAATGTTTCCTGATTAAGTTTGAATTGTTTAAGCTGTGGATCATTTGCCATACTCGAAGTGGTTTCAAACTTTTGTACGCTAATGTAGTGGCAAATTGAGCGAATTTAAACACTATCCAGACGATTATAAGGAAAATGTATAGTCGATTTAACTGCGTTTAATCATTTTGAATTCCTTCTAAATACGGAAAAGTGGCATATGCCCATGAATCCACCTTGACATGTGCCTTTCTATGCTGGTTCGTTCTTTAAACAGCAAATTATTTGATTCAATGTGTACTTTCACATCTATATAGTAAATGTACATGCATGATGGTACACAGGTCACAGATATCTGAATTCAGAATTAGGGCTCTTTGGTATCAATTTATGTGTTGGGTGACAAATACATGACCCAACTTATGACTGTGGACTGGGACGTTCACTGAATGCTAATGATTAAGTATCCAACGTATAATTGTTGAAAATGTCAGGCTGGGAGCTTCTGCAATGAACATTAACCTCGCAAATGGTTCAACTCGTCTATTTAAATGTCAAATAAAGGAAACATGTGACTAGAATATGATTATTTATATAGGTATTTGTATATATACTTATAATCGTGTTATTAAGGAATTTCCTCAAGACGAATTCGGTGTGCTCAATTAATTATAAGGATGCATTTCCTTTCGTACAAAAATCTCTTTTTCACATTGAAGTGATTTTATTGTGAAGAAAATCGCATCAATTTAACCCCCTGATGCCAACCGTTTTTAAGAAAATCACCAGTGAAGTACCTTGTTATATTCTCAAGCAGTCCATTAGCGGCCGACTTGCCAAGTAATATTTGCTTGGCCAACAGAAATTCCTTATTCAATGCAGTTTCCGTCGCAAATTCTCACACAGATTCATATAGATTTAATTGGACTGTCTACTTATTGGCGTCAAGTCAACCCAGCATTTGCCCAATCCTGTACGTGTCCTTTGGGTGGTTGTGCTCGTGTAAAAATACCACTTCCGCTGTGGCGGCGCACTCTGATTAGTTTCGTTGTCTTTCAATAGAAAAACAAATCCCCAGACAATCGAGCATACCTATACCGGATTCTTCTTTGTTCAGCATCTTGTTTAATTTAAAACACACTTGAATTAATCGGAAAATAAATATTAGTTTTTGTCGTTCGCATTGAGCTCATGAATCAATACGGAAAAAATAAGTTTACTCTTTCAAGGAAATTATACCAAACAAAAACCTTGACTTTAAGAGTTTTTTTTTCTAACTAGTTTGAAATTTGGTATGTCTCCTATGAAATTTGAATGATTAAAAGCTGTATAGAATTATAATAACGCGTTCTTGACCCAATTGGCATGCTTAATAAAGCTTCAGTGTGGTACAAAGCACAGCAGGAAAGACAAAACGCATATACATATATAATACTTATATAATCATAATTACCTAAGGGAGGACAATTGCAAACAAGCCAGTACATATAGGTGACGTTTATGTACAATTGTTTTGTACATATGAACTTCTCTGTCATAGCCGTGACATGTATGCCGGTACATGGTTCGTATGAGCGGATATGCTCGTATATATGTACCTATAAACTTCTCAATCAAGAATTCATGACCTGTCAACAAATTGTTGCACTCTGTAACTTGATTTCCTTTGTGAATACATCGCACACCCGCCGTATTTGCATAATTAGTGAGATTTGTGCTAAGTTGAAAACTATGCACTGAACTACAAAGTGGATCAGACCGAGTTTGCATCAAAGTTAAGCTAAATATTTGTGAATCTGATGGCAATGCTTTTTTAAGCTATACGTGTTTTGAAATGTTGATCACCTTAAAAAAGATTTCATGAAACGTTCAGATGAACACAGCACCAAACTGAGAGACCACCCATCAATTTGATGCCATTAGTTTTGCAATTGTTAATTAATCAATTGATGTTTTAGAAATTAAAAAAAAAATTATGCACAAATTTTGTGTGGCACAATTTTTAGTGTTCAAATTTTAGTTTATTAATTAAGTGTTATCATTAAGCTAAATTCTAGAGGATTTATTAACTAAACGACTTAAGAATTTGTGATTAAATTATTTCAGCAGATTCAGTTAAATAACAACAAGAAATAATATTTTTCAAATGGCATTTTTGTTAATTAATGGAATTCACAGTTTAGCAAAAAATTGTCAGTTACTTACGTAGGGTTTAAGATTGGTTTAAAAATGTACATTTTTAGATAAAAACAGTTTCATGGATTAAGCAAATAAGGGAGACAGGACGCTCAACTTGGTTCTAATTGCGTTCAGAAAAACTAAAGCTTTTTGTCAAATATCGTTTTTGCGATGACTATTGAGCTGGAATCGAAAGCTCATGCTGGCGGAATTCCTAATATATACACGATTATGTGTGTACATTTGGATCGAAACGCACAAGAATGGTCCCACTTTTACTGGAAAACTTTAATGGCCGTCTATAAATGGGCTATACGTGTCCTATACGTATATACACGTGATATAAAACCGTTTATTCACAATTAAGAAACAGCTTCGCCAAATGAGAATGCGAATGCGTAAAAGGGGGAAAAGCAACCGACATTTGTAATATCTTTGGTAATGTTTTAGCGTAACGATCTTCACTTTATTACATAGTTTAATGGCGTCGTTCGACTTGAAGTTTTATATCCGTATGTATCTACCATGGCCCGTGCATATATGTAGTCGCACAAGTTGAAGAGTAAATGTTATTATGTGGATAGACCACATCTTGTAATGACTGTCGACGTATAAGTAATGATCATGATAATACTGAAAGTGTAATTCAAACGAAACGGATATAGTGCAGTCATCAGGCTGTGCTCATAAGCGCCTGGCTCTACGTCTTCGTCAATGTCTTTGCCTTATAATTACAATTAAAACGCTTATTGTACGCATATATTATAATCTAATCAAGCACTTTAAATTTGCAATTATAATATTTGAAATTTCATTACAGTCTGAGACGAGAATCGCCATTATTTGGTGAGATTTAATCGTTATACAGATTTTTTTTGTTGGCATGTAACTCGGTTAACCGAATAGCTGGCCATCCTCCCCCGCAAGAAAAAAAAACATAGAAGACCAAAAGGCGACTCGTCCTGTACACGTCGACCACCACATTCAGAGTGACAGAAGTCACTTCTTCAATATTGCTTCCATTCGACAATCAGACCATTTGTACTGCGTAGTCACGTATCACATTTTGGAAATACAAGGTGTGACATCCTAATTTTATTGGAACAGCATTTTCAATATTACCAACATTACACGCAAATATGACGCAATGTGTATGCTTTTATATGTTATGTGATAGCTACAGACTTAACATGTAATTTTTACTTCGTATTAAGACGGCAATGGGGGAAAAATATCGGTCTAACCAAAATGAATGTCTTTATTGTAGCTATACATTTTAGATATGAAGAAGAAGAAAAAGAACGTGTCTTAGTATTTTCTTACTTTTAATATCTTAGGATCAAATTAAATTACGGCGTTTTAGAGTTTTAAAATTACTTCTTCGTTTAAATGATTTTCATTCCTTAAATCTTTGTGGCATTTAATTTAAATTGAAGAACTAAGGGTCTTACAATTCACTTCAATATGTTCAAACTGAGTTTTAAAAACATACTCAACATGTCCAATTTAATTTGTCAACTTACATCCTTTTTTCAACTGCACAAATTGCATATGTTGCTTTTCTTTTAGCTGTAAATGCATCAAGCATAATTGTAAAAAAAATAACTATAAAATTATGTAAATAATTTCTGCATAGCTTTTGAACGGAAAGTTTTAATTTTATGAGTAGAAAACTCATTTCTGGTATTTGCTCGCTTACCATATACGACCGTTCGTCTGAAACACAACAAATATTCATTAATATGTATTTTTTACAGTAATGCTGAAACTAAAACTTTTGAAGTAACAATATTTGTGTATGAATTTTGCACAATTCCTCCTCAATTCTACTTAAATCCATTAGTTCAGCGCATTCAGTGTTTGAAGTCTTCTGGTTGGCATGTCAAGCTGTTTATTTCCACTTACTAATGTTTAAATATTATGAATGAATTTTTGTGTTTTCCAGTTTTCCACAAAACCCAAGCGATCCTGTGGTTTCATGTAACCAAGTCTATGTTAGTTGAAATAAAATGCAAAAACTTTTCTAATCAGCAAATGTGATTCAATGTTATTTCTTTGTAGGAAATTAATATGATTAACAGTATTAGGAATTTGTTTATCTTCTTTTTTTTTAACAAGAAAAAAATTACTTTGTAGTTTATTTCAAAAGATGATGATCTCTTTGGTTTGTTTAAACTGACTAAATTGATTGCAAAGTTCGGTGTTGACGTTGATGTGCTAAAAGTTTGTTGATGCAAAATGAACGAAATTTTGCTTAATTTACTTAAGAGTTGAGTGGCTTAGTGATCAAGAAAATTAAATTACAAATATAAACTATGCAACTCAAATTGTCGGCGACTTTAAATGAACATATTCAGCAGCCTTTATATGAATATTCATCATAGGGATGACTGTTGTTTCACAGATGAAACTTTAAACAAAGACTTGCAAAGAAAGTTGTTTTTATTTGACGTTTTAAATATGAATTTTATCAGCAAACTTTCTCAAATAGTAATAAATAAAATGC
>JANSTS010007999.1:11323-28199 GCA_026546915.1 Sylvicola fuscatus | reverse complement strand
GTTTTAAATATGAATTTTATCAGCAAACTTTCTCAAATAGTAATAAATAAAATGCAGTACAAACACATTTTTATGTTTGTCAATACCAAAGTATAAAATCGATCACTCATAGAAGCTTAAAAATTATTTTTACAAGAAGTAATTGAATTGTGAAACATAAACCAAGATTCGTTGTTTCGGTTTTCTTAGATATATTTCAGTTCAATGATTTTCATTGTTTATATGTAAATACAATCAACCTGAGCATCATCTAATAAGTATCCTGCAACCACAAACATAAAATTTACGAGACTTAAACCACAAATCATTGCACTTGTTTGCAAATTAATTAATAATTTAAATACTTTTTCGTATAACTGAATATTTAAATATCAAAAATTTTATGTACATAACAATTAATTAGTAATTATGATAAAAGAAGAAGTCTTCCTAAAAGCAATTCATTTGTCAACCGATGTTGGCTAGTTATTGGTGATCTGCGTGAATTGAATTCAGGAACAGCAAATAGGCGGTTGGGTAATTGGTAAGGACGCTTCGTAATATTAAAAATAATAATTGCAATTCATATATATGTCGCAGTTTTTGATTAAGTGCAACATTTAATATCAATTTACCGGCTTTTCAAATTGTTCATCTTACTGAACTTGTCTGGATGAGATGCATTGATGGATGGCATAGTATAAGCACAAGTTTGGTGTTAATCGCAACTCTTTTTTTTTTTTCATAAACGTTTTTTGTTTGTTCCAGGAAAAAAATCCTGTTGTGATTTTATGTACGCGATGAATTCCTGCATACCTACATTGTGCATACATGCATACCAGAAAATCTATGCGAATTACAGTAAACCGACGTTAAGGGCGTTGGAGTGCGATTTTTGCTCGGTTATACATATTTTTGATAGTGTTATGGTCAAGCATGTGAAAAAAACATTTGGAAGATAATCATGTACGGATTGGTACTAATACTCATTTAATATGAATTAATATAATTTCGTTTTGATTTTATTTGGCCAGAAACCACTTGGTGTACACCACCAGGAAGGATATGTAATTATAGGATATGCTATTATAAGTGAATATTAATAATATGGTTTTCTTGTCTATTATTTCAGTCGGGATGTATCTCATTCATTGGAAGACCAACAAAAGCTACAGAAGCCCCGATTGTTGAAAAATTGAAATTCAATAAATGAGATTAAAAGATAAATATGTTAATTATAATAAATTCAATATAACATAAAATAAATATATATTTTACAAAAAATCGAAGAGTATGGCGATAGCAATCGTTGAAAATTCATTAAGAGTAAAGTTTATCAATCCTTTATATAGGAAAAACATTGAAAAATGTTGTGTGATTACTTTCAGGTAAAATCTACTTTTCAGCAGTTCGCGTAATTAATTTGGATATGCACTGATTTGTGCCCAAATTGAAAAAGGATTATTAGGATGTTGATGAACACAGTATTCATAAGACTGGAGCACTTCTAGCAAGAGCCTGGTACGAGTACAGTTCAATTTTGAAATGGCACGGAGTAGGGCTTCACCACGACATCATCCAAGATCTACCCCAGCCAACATCAAATATTGCATTATAGTAAAGATGATGTGTGACGGTACTGTTAAGCTGCTCGACATGCTTTTTTATTTTTCTCCAAGAAAACAGAGACTGGTTTCATTTATGGCGTCATAAAGGTAGATATTGAATTAGATCTTACGTTCCTGAAAACTGTTGTCATCCTTATTATAAAAAATATGTTCATGTAATTATTTTTTGTTGGATATCTTTAAAACGTAAATTTTATTCTATTCATTTAACAATTCCAGGTTTCAACAATTATATTTTAGATGTGAAATGCAATTCAAAAGCATCTTAGTTCAAATTGATAAGAGAGATTTGAAATGCATACTGAGCTTATGATCAGGACATATTTCCGCAATAGAGTATTTGTGTT
This sequence comes from Sylvicola fuscatus, assembly GCA_026546915.1. Lineage (NCBI taxonomy): Eukaryota > Metazoa > Arthropoda > Insecta > Diptera > Anisopodidae > Sylvicola > Sylvicola fuscatus. Next base: position 26,245 of record JANSTS010007999.1, on the reverse strand, counting down.
TCAATCCAAATCCTGAATTTCAATAAAATCTGAAAATCGCCGATTTACTGTGTATTTGATATACATGTAATTGTCTCAAAGAAAATATCTGCTGAAGAATAAATACGGCAACTTTGTAAGTCTCTATATTTTAAAAAGGATAATGCATATAATGTTTCCCTTGCTTGTCGTGAATCGTTCATGTAAATCGCTAGCTAGCTCTCTGCTTTGAATAAAAAATGAATCATTCATACAAAAGTCACATGTATAATATATTCAAGGTCTTTTCACTCCCAATACATGCATGCATGTGCAAATATGTATGAAACGTACCCCTTAGTTCACACATATTCGCCAGTCTTTACGCTGAAGTCTGAATTATGCGCTTCGTCGCTACTTGCTACATATACATATATTGGCGTCGCGCTTCGCCGCGCCTTTTTATACTCCTTGCCGCAGACAATTCGAATATGTGCGCCATTCTATTCGCGGCTCCCGCCCAGTCGAGCGCACCGACATTACATTTTCAGCTTTCTTCCACTTTTTTTTTCGTGCGCTTTTATTGAAAACTCTTATTGGTATAAATATACGATTCCGAGCAGCAATATAAAATGCATAATTGTTTTCAGCCCTTTGCAAAATTCAAATCTGTATATTTAATATTTATATTTAATCGGATTGCTTAAAGCTGCGCCCCTTCAAAACGATTTATGCTAAGTGAACAGTTCAACCATATATTGATACGTTAAAACAAACGATCAAGCCGACCACAGAGAGTTATTATATACGAATTTATGCTGCCGCTCTACATGTTACATAGCTGAATTATTAACTTATAATTGGCATTAATTGGCATTATGTCGTTAATTCTCGAGCATAATAACTGCCAAATACCGAGTATTCAATGGGCGGTTACACTTTAAATTTTAAATAATAGATAAATCATTTTGGCGGCGATATTAAAATTAATTATCAAACATGAATTTATAGCGCAGAATTGCCTGCTGAACTCTGTGGCTTCTTAAAATATCGCAACGCGATAATAGACTGTATCGTCTTGACATAGATTTTGTTCGGCTCCTTAAGATATTTTATGACAGTTTTGATCCTCGTTTAATAGGTGGCACCGTCTTCTTTTAACCACATGTCTGCAGCATCAATCATCGTGTAATTGGCGCGATTTGTTATCATGTTCCGATAACGTTAGTCATTTACACTGTAACGAGTTTCTTTGAAGTATCAAAAAGACTCACATTTCTTATCGGCCCTATAAGGATATTTTTGAAATACTGTCGATTCCGATTAATTAATAACATCATTTTTTTTCGATTTATCTACTCTACCACCCCGTGGGAGTCGAAACAAATCTTCTATCACAATCCACTACATACAAAACCTTATATCAATCCCAAAAAAAACTGCATTCAATGACTGGTCCAATTCTTGCCGGAATTATATAACTTTAATGGCGAAATCCTTTTCCCTATAAAATTTTAACAATTTATTATGTTACAAACAAACCGAGTTAAATTGTTAATAATTAATACGTGTCGTTTTATTAAATATAATGCTGAATAATTAGTTAGTTACGCATTTGTGTAAATCAATTTATTAATATTATTACTGCATACAATTGAATCATTGATTATTTAATCATTGTTATTAAGCTCGTTAATTTGAAATGAGATTATTTTTAGGCGTTAATATTTTGCTGTTCTATTTCATCATTTATATAAATTTTATCACTTGTTTTTTATATTTTAAATACTTATTTCTTATAGGAGTTTAATTCTAAACCACTTTTATAGAAATTTTTCTTGAAATATCATAATTAAAGCTGACCTGTAATACATTTTGTTTCTTTTAGTTAAATCAGATTGAAGTTGTGATAAGTTATGTTCAAAAAAAAGTCTTTTAATAATATGTATCGGTTGTTTTAAAATAAATTAAAGGTTTTTCGAATTAAGACGATAAATTAAACAGAATCTTTACATAAAATTTGGATAAGAACGAAATAAAATGACCAACTTGATGAGAACGGCTTGATGAGATTGACGAATTTTTTATCAGCAAATGAATTTCGTCCTGTTTTTTGCATCGAGTAATGGTTATTTAAATTTAATTCTACTAATGGTTCATTGAATGAGTTGCACTGCGTGTCATTTATGTAGACCATAAAATGTTTCTCGAACTTTGTCGAATAGAAAACAGATTTTGGTAATGAATTTTCCCAGTGCAATTTGTCAAAGCTTACACCCCATACAGCAACGTCGTCGATAAAGTTTTCATTGATATATTAATCAAAAGTTCATCATGAGTTTGAAAAAATCACCCTTTACATTCATGCGTATTTTCTTAATTTGATCCTTGAAAACAAGAACAGAAACAGATAACTAATGAGTTTAAATTTGTTTTTCTTTCAGATTCTTTAGACTTATTCTTTACAAATCCGAAAGCAAAGGACTCTTTTTCGATTTTTTGTTTGCCTGCAATAAAAAATTACATTACTTTGCGAACTGTCTGCAAATGTTAAAATTTCAAAGCAATTGCGACAAGAACATTTCTTAGCTTAATCCTTTTTTTTGTAATTTTTTATGATTGCTTTTAAACTACTTAAAATTGTTCCTGCAGTTTAAATTTTCGTTGAGTGCCCACGTCACTTGTAACCAATTTTCACAAAGAAAACAACCCTCAAGTGCCATGGCCAGGCCACGCAAATGACAAGTAAAGAAGTGAAAACGTAAAATTCACCCCACGGCGAAATGGCTTTTGTGAGAGCCGTGTCCTTTTGCATTTAAAAGTAAACGACAAGATGTAGTGTAAACCTTTAATTGTTACCTCTAATTGCATCACCCTTGCATTAATTTTGGACCTTTTAATGTAAATTAACGTCGATAATGTCCATTAAATGTGTAATGCAATTTAGGTTTAAGTTGTTTCAAAAAAAAAAGACAGAAAAACACTTTTATTACAGTTTACATGTATACATAACAATAAAAGTAAATAGTGCTTAAGGATTGTACGAGTGTGTGTGTGTGTGTGTGTGTGTGTGCGTCTAATCCTGTAGCACTTGCCACTTCGCTTACAGTTACAGCCAACCACTCATTTGGTTTAATATATTAACAAGTGTTTGCATAAACCATTATGTAGTATACATGTACTATTTAATGATATGATGTGGAGCCGCGTGGAGGTCGTTCGTGTTCATGGCAAATTTCTCAATCAGTTAATTATAGGGAGGGGAGGTTGTGGGGGGATGGGGGTAGTTGAGATTCTCTTGCTAGAGGCGGTGTACGGCCGTTTCAGGACTCTGCCGCACTTATTACATAGCGTGCAAGTTGGTGTAGCGGATAAACACATTTGCGATCCCATTTGTAATGGAATGTTTTTTGAACACAGTTCCGCCTTAAATATAATCGCACCGTCGTTACATGTAAACATGTTGCTGAATGCAAATAAAACGGTATGTTCCTTGCGTCATCAATATCGTCCTCAATTACTCCGTCGACTTTGCAAATCGATTGTCTATTGTAACAAGTGGAACTCCATGTATTTTGGGGGATTTGTACTAAAGTGACGAAAGCAAAGCCGCATGTATTTGATGGTGTCAGAAGGGTATGTCTACACTATCGTGCAAAAGTTTCAGGACCACCTAGACTGATTTTGTTTGGTAAAAATGTGTTGAAAATTAACATTTCATTTGATCATACAATCTATCTACTTTAATCATATATTTTCAACATATCCTGAGCATCCTCTTGACCAATTTAAAGACTATATATGAAATAGTGCTTGACCTATGCTTTTTTATTTAAAAGTTTACATCAGGATGCCGTTGCAGTTCGGTGAGCATTCCTCTCTACCGCGTTGTTGAATGTTGTAGTTTTGCGGTGTCCTGGTCCAGTAAATTCGTTTTATATTATTTCTAGTCATAGTTTATATTCGATTAAATAGTTTAGCTTTCTAGAGGAGTGTTTATGATGTTGAAGTTAATACTAGAGATTATTTGTTTGAAATTTGCTACTAATCACTACCATCCCTCAATTCCTACAATTTTATAGTTCTTCATGGCTGTTCTGATCAACTCCGGAATTCCGTTTTTTGTTTAACAATTGAATTCCTGGAAAATGGAAATTATTTAACCATCCAAAGTAGTTACTTTGACCATAGACAGGACTAACGTTAACTCGTATATTCTTTGTTTCTCATATTTGATCAAAGCATTGCACTGAAATTTCAAAAAAGGACATCTGAAAATATCAGTAAAAGAAATTAGTTAGTAGAAAAACATCATAGATCTTTGTGGTGGTCCTAATCATTCGGACGACAGTGTAGATCCTTGCTTACATATAAATTAGGACAGACGTTGCTTCGCTTCAATTATGTTCACGCTTCACATGGCTCATGGCATATTGATATGACTTATGAGTTATGACTTATGAATATGGTGATGGCGGAATTAAAATATCATAAATGCCAGTTTGATTCGAAAAGATTCAATGGATTTGAACGCGTTGCCAATTAATTGTGTATATCCTATATAGACGCCGGCTGCTGCCGTCATGGCTTATTCATCAAAAATCGTAATTATTCATAGCATAACGCCGTTACAATTGGGAAGCTGCTAAATGCAAGGATATAAGTCTACATGTATTGATTTCGTGAGCCACAGTATCGTACAAGGTGGTGACACATAACTATAACCATATAATAGCTAGCCAGTTTATATTGGAACTATGTAGTTAGAAACATCTATGACTAAATTTTAATATTAATGTCGTGGAATATACCTGTATACATATGTATATATTATATATGTATATATTATATAATGCAAATGAGAAATATGAATAACTTAGGAACAGAGAACAGAGAACAGTGAACAGTGAACACTGAACATATTAACAGCCACGGGGTGGGAAGGCGGTGAATGAGGGGGTGGGGGGTTGGTTTGAATATTAATAAGTTACACACCATGTTTAATTGCCGTATAAATTTGTTGAGTAATGTCACCGTGCCATTCGATGCCGCGCTTGAATGCAAAAGACAAATAATTGGTAAAAGCGAGTTTTCAGTTAGCTTAAAGATATGTTTGCATTTTATTACATTTTTGTGGGGTGAGATGAACAACTTTTCAGTATCGCACTTCCATTGAAGATAGAACGTGAATGATAAAAGTGTAGATAAAATATGTTAAATTCAAATAACTGAACTCAAGTAAAGGAAAAAAAAAATCCTGCAAAATTTGCGCTTTGCAGGATTACGTTCAGATATTCTAGCAACTTGTATTTTAAATGTGATAACTCGACTAGCAGTGAAGGACATTCCATAACCCATCGATTTATTTAAATTAAGTTTCCTTGAATTAGAATAAAATATGGCCAGCAAATGGTATTTGAACAAATACATAATATATTCAAAAAAAAGATCGAGAATTAATACAACTTTGATTACTAAACTTTTAAGCGACAAAAATTTAAAAAAAAGCATTCAAATACTAAGGAAAAATTTCTTGAAGTAAAACATTTGTTTCAATAATCTATAAATTGTTAAAAAGAAAGTGGGAATATGATAGCAAAATACCTCATCGAAAAGAAATGATATAAAGGCAAAATTGCTTAATAAAATCTTGTAAGTCTTTAGAAAAATTATATTATATTGGTAAAAATTGAGCAAAAAGAATATAATTACAAATACGTATATTTTTACCAACGATTTTGGTTTCTTTCCACATTTAAGATGATCGATCTGTCTTGTAGATAGTTGAGTTTCACATCCCACTTTTCTCCATTCCCATTAATCATCGTATCTCTCCCTTGCCTCCAAAGTCCAAACCGCTTAACATGCGGCGTCCACTTCTGAGGAAAAAAAAAAACATTATCCTGTGAGTCAAACCATTTATTTTCAACCAATTTCTCCGTGTTAGCAGAAGCATCTTAATTCAGTTGCAGCTTCCAAAATTCCAGCATGAAGAAACACCAAGAATTGGAGAATTGAGATAAGCCAACTGTTCCAACTTATATTACATCTTCTCCCAGCAACTAGGACCGAAAATCCGATCTAATCGCACAAAACTGACCTCTAACCCAGCTGCCATCCAACCTACGCCAGATTAATTGCCTAATTCTTCTAGTGTCATTAGAGTATGAACTTTAGGGTAAAGTGTCAAGTGTCAGGACTCGCGGGTGATGTCACTTGTCATAGTCGTCACCTGTCAGCGCACAGCAACAAAGCGCCGCGCTAGCCACTCAGCGGCTAGCGCTCACGGACTACCGCCGACCGCGCCCACGTCGCACACTCGATCAGCACCGAACGCAGACGCATTCGCCTCATCACTCATCACTCATCAGTTGCAACTCAGATCGTCAGCGTCACTGTTGGATTGTGCGCGATTAAAATCGAAAGTGTTAATTAGTAGTTTGCTATTTATTTATGTTAGTGGTGTAAAAATGACTTTGCCAATTATTTATTTCACTAATTAATTATTTGGTTAGTAAGATGATTAAAGAATATAACGGTTCAGCTGTGAAGTAGCTAGATTACCCTAAACACTATGTAAAATGGTGCGAAAAAAACTAGCGCTTGCTGATCGCGCGCTGACGTGTTGCGCGTTTTTCATCGTTTAAGTAACGGGACATTTAATTTACCGTTGGTTTGTGATCGCGTATTAGTTGAGCGTGACAGTGTTTTGTGCCTAATTTGTGATTTTGTATTTTTGAAATAATATTTTAATAGTTGAAATAATATTTATGATGTGAGTGGTTTGAAAGAAAAAGTAAGATGAACTGATACAGGATCTGATGCACTCTTCGCTCTTAAAAGAAGGTAAGAATTTTTTCTTAATTGTTTTTATATTATTATTTGTGTATCAAACCGCCCTAAGTCGTAAAAGAAATTCGGCAAAGTAATTGTCGATTTCATGAGAATGCTTCAAAAACATGAACTGAATAATCTCTGTTCTTGATTATTCACACCCTACATTCTGGTTGCATCTTATTTATCTTGTCTACAGAAAGTGACTCATTAAGAAACACTAACTTATAGACGCTGGAGATTCTTTGTGGTAGTTAGTAGTTACACCTGAACGAATCTCCTGAACCTTAGTCTGTTCCAATTTGAGATCCACTCCTCGTTTCGTCCAATTATTTAATTAATTTAAATTGCAATAATGAATAATTAGCCTGATCAGTTATCCAGCGTTTTTACAGTTGTTTTTGTTGCGCTTGCAGATCGCGCGCAGACGTGTTGCACGGTTTTCATCGTTTGGGTAACGGGATTTTTAATTTACCGTTGGTTAGTCGTTGCGTAATAGTTGAGCGTGGCAGTTTTTTGTGCCTAATTTGTGATTTTGAATTTTTGAAGTAATATTTGATTTATACAAAATATGTGAGAAAGAGAAAGGTAGATGTACTGATACATGATCGGACAAACTCTTCGCTCTTAAAAGAAGGTTAGAATTTTATCTTAATTGTTTTTATATTAGTATGTAAACTACAGTTCATAAGTATCAAACCCTAAGACGTAATGAAATTCGGCATACTTATCGTCAATTTTATGGGAAAGCCTCAAAAACTTGAACCGAATAATCTCTATCTTCTTGATCGTTCCCACCCTACATTCTGGCAGCATCTTATCTTATCTACAGCATCGTCACACTAGCTTTAATTTAGATTTAATAATTCCATATAATTTTGGTGTTTTTCCTGTTGGCAGTCTGACATTCAAAGTTTACTTCTTTTTCCAGATCTGTTTTCTTTTTAGCATTGAAACAGACACTGAAGATTCTCTGATGTAGTTTCACCTGACCGAATTTCCGGAACCTTATTCTGTTCCAATTTCATATTTATTTTTTGAGATCCACTCCTCATTTTGTCCAATTATTTAATAATTTAAATTGACATAATCCAGCGCTATGGAGTAGTTTTTGGCGTATTGTTCCAACATACATATTTACAACTAACTCGTTTCCGTTGTTGTTGTAAATGGCTGCAGTAAAATTCAGCGTTTTCTGCAAAAAAGATAACATTTTCAGCAATTTAGCACGGCTGGCATTGCTCAGAGCGAGCAAATTCCGGCACTGATTGTGTTCAAACTGTTCAACTATTGATGATAGTTTTTTTTTTGCTTCTCCTTTTTTTGATCGACAATCAAAAATGGGGCCATATAAGCTTGTTAGAGAAACGGATATTCATTTTACATCTTTATCGTCCTGTGGGAGCTCGATACGAGAATTCTCATCAAATTCGACGCCGCATACGAGCATATGTAGATTTCACCCCATTACATGTCAACCGCTTTTGCTTTGTATACTCGCACCGTCATTATGGAGGCGCTGCTTTGCCACAGAAATGGAAAAATAACGTTAATAAAAGCTTTGATATATGATGTTTTTCTGAATCATCTCAATTCACATCATGTTACTAAACAGTAAACGTACACCGTTCCCTTAAGGAAAAAACAATTTTGAGCTGAGTCGTGAGTCGTGAGTCGTGACGAATAAGTGCACATTTATTTTTTTCCTGCACATAATATAAAAGTTGTATTTAAAGGATTTCCTTCATTTTTAATTGATTCAACAAATTTTTGTACCTTTAAAATTAAGATGGATATTTAAAATATTGAGTAAACATTTTAATGAGTTTTTCAAATGGGATTTTGTTTCTCTGAAACTGTTATTTGCTATTATTATTTCTCTACAACATTGTCTGATTGAGCTAAATACCTGTACTTAACATGTTAAGGTAATTTTCTTTTGTAAATAATAAAAACAATAAATTAAATTCAATGAACTTTTTTTTTTAATACACTTCATTAACAAAGAAAGAGAATCTTCCGCAATTTGTGTCACAGCTCAAAGGACTTTTACAAAAAATTTACAATTCTTCAAATCGATACATTCTTCACTCGAAACGGCTCACAAGCAAACATGTCACCCTGTAACTGAGTGCCGCTTATGTTGCACTATTGTCTACTTTGCAATGCAGTTATAATGGAAAATGCATTTATTGTTCCCGTGCCATAGAGCTTTAAAGTCAAAGGGATTTGCCGACCACAATGGCCAACATAATAAAAGGGTTTGAAACCCGTCAGGCGCAATTTGACGATACTGTGGAGTATGGGAATGGATATTGTACATTGTTATACGCGAATGGACAATTTGTATGGCAACCCTTGTGGTTAAACTGGCTGACCAAGAAAATTAACGCACACACACACACACACACACATGACACAATGCGCAGTATATCCGTGAAAACAATAGTTTCGGGACGACTTGTACCATTCACTGATATTTTCTGTGTATTTTTACATCGGTCGACAAAGTGAGTGTTTCAAAACAAACATTTCATCAAATTAATTTCACTGCCTTCTACTTGTTCAGCATGAACAATCGACTACAAGCAAGGATCAATACTTAACATACAATTGATTGCACACATTTTAAAATTCCTTCGTCGAAGTGTTGGAATCCGGATTCTGGCCAGATAGATTTATTGTCTTGCGTTGAATTTTTCAAACGGAAATGTTTTTGCCGAAGTTTTGTTTGCAATTACATATTTTCTTTTAAGAACAGATTTCAGTTTTAAATAATATTTCATTCATTCATTAAACTATTTGGCAGCAATTTTCTTATTTAAACGATTTATTTTGTTTTGAATATAATCAAACACTATTTTTTATACATATAATTAACTATATTATTATTTTAATAAAATGAATAATTTTTCCAATAAATGTGTAGTTGACATTCAGTAGAAGGTCCTAAGTCAATCAGTTTTATCTTAAAATAATTTTAATTTAACATAAATGTATTTCTTTCACTATATATTTTGTAGTTTTGTTGCAATAAATTATCACATTTCAAGTCAAACATTAAATAAAAAAAAAATGCAAATTGTAAAAACAGGCGATGGAAGGACAGGCGCAAAAATAAATTATTGGCGCACAATTTTCCGTTGAGTGTCCATAGGCAAAGAAAATTCAGTAAAATGAATGTTAGCCAACTCCCTTTTGCAGAAATGCAATTTTGACATTGTAGACAATTGTTTAGACCTTGATTTTTCCGGAGAAGTAGAGACTAACAAACTTTGTATTTAACGAAATAATTGATATTTGAACTTTAAAAAGGTCCTTTTTTGACTCTAATATGTATATAAAAGGGAGGTATTGATCAGTTCAATTTTTTTTTATAAATAAATTACCTTGAAAAAAACAATTATGTTGTTTTGTGAATCCAATTTAAAGCTGAAACAAATTCTTATTCGCACTTAGACCATCGACCTTATTCATTTGATCCTTTCCCAGAAATGTGGGCGAATTTCCATTCACAATACTGCATTGAGGAACGTTTTGAAGGATAAGCATTTTCTGCGTATATACGACAAGAGTCATGCTGAATAAATGCGACTTAAAGGTTAGACCACTGTATACCTATAAATATAATGCCGGAATTCTAGTTCTCTGCAACTGTGGCTTAGTGACACATCACCATTATTTAGGGCATAGGGGTAATATATAAAGGATATACGTAGGATCAAAATAAAGCTTAAAAGCTGAACGCAGCCTGTTGCATAAAACGAAATGGCATTTCACCATAATAGTGTGACCCCAAACTTGATAAATTGCCTGTCGTTGATGCAACATGAGAAGCACAAAAAAAAACAAAAAAAAAACAACGAAGCATAAAACATGCTGTCTATATACGCAGTAATTTGTGTGCAAAGAATTTCATCTAGTGCTGAATTATTCTGTGTGGAGTATCTCTCACGGAGTGGTGGTGGTGGTGGTGGTGTGGCAGATCAGTATGGAACGGAACAAATGCTCATATCTCATGTACATTAGCATGGTACAATGTTCAGTGTACATGGCATATTTCGGAAATAAACAACAGAACGTTTCGCATGTTAAAGTTTAATCACAGCAACTTGATAAAACAACGGAGCAGCCAACCCATCCGCATAGTCGCGGTGTCACGTCGCATCGCATCGTGTCGTGTTTAGTCTTCGCGGTCGCACAATATAAACAATGTATAATTTGTATATGCATTTAAGAAATAAGCGAACAATATTAGAATTTTAGTTAATTTAGCACACACATTGGGGGTGGGTGGGGGGTTGGATGAATACAAGTGAATACATACACTAAGCGACATTCAAAGTGAGCAATCACCAGACGCCATGTTCGGAAGCTCAATTGTGCGGCTTCGCTGATGTTAACATTCAGAATTTGGCCAATTCACTGATTTAGTTCATACGAAACATGAAACAAAAGAAACTTATTTCCTAACTGAAGCCTTTCTGGAAAGTTGCGAAAAACTTACTTAGCCAACGTTATTTGATAGCGTTCTTGTCAAAGTTTGCCTATATTTCATAAAAGAAGGATTTTGCTTTTTAAATAAGGGTAAAGATTTTTTTTTTTTTTATCCTCTACACTCATTATTTTCCAACAGAAAAAGATACCTGGATACTCTTCATTGGCATCCCTTAAAATGGACGAACAAGTCTTATGATGCTGTAACAGAAATCGAAATGAACATAGATACATATGTTTTAAAGTTCTAAAGACTTTTTTTAAGATTACTTTAAGGATATTGCGTATCATAAAATTGGATCTGTAAAAAGACATGGCAATTTTTACATATATTTAATATTATAACAATTGAAAATGTATCGTTAAGGGTGTCCCATAAGTGATGAAAGTTGTTGTTTTGATTGAAAACACAGCTTTATTATGTTGTAATGATGCTGGGGCAAAATTTTATTTATTTATATGATCATTTGCATAAATGTCGCTCAATTGTCCTTTTCCCGACTTAGGTATCATTGTCCTCGGACTTCAAATCGACATATACTGCTTCAAGGTCAAAAAATTTGTCTATCTTACAAATTTTTAATACAATATTGTTGTTGATGATAGCCAAGTCCTTCGGGGCCAACAATAGGTCTTCTTCAAAATCGTCCTTTTCAGTCCGATGAATAAAACTAATATTCTTTTGATTTCCAAGTATTCCTTTTGAACTATTCCTTAAAACTAACAAGATTATTCTATATTAAATAAGGAGCTGAACATTAAATTCGTTCTTAAACGAACGAATTTTGTAAGACGAAGCAGCGGTTATCCGCTGCCTAAAACGGCGCTTAGTGTCTATCGAATAAATTAATAATCATATTCAATGAAAATATATTAATTATGTTGTGTAGTACATATCTTGTATGCATATATAGTTATGTTACGTGCTCGCTAATATACAAGAAACAACGTTATCGAACAATAGGCGCTGTTGTGTGCACACTCGTGTACGTGTAACTCACATGTAGCCTGATAATCTTCTCACGCCACTGCCACACAGATTACATATAGAAATGTATGTATAATTTACTAAACGTACAACATCATCACAAGATGAAAACGTCTTCAGAACTTTGCTGAAACACTGTTCCTCCTCTAATCATAAAAACTGATTCATGTTTAATAATAATTTATTACCACATTGTTGGCAATTCTTCCTTATCATCCTTCATCGAGTTTACAATGGCGCATGATGGTGTCTGCCTATACTGCCAGCGCGCTCAAATGCCGCGTATATACTTATAGACTGATGTCTGTGATAATAAAAGACTGCGGCAACTGGATACTACAAAGTATTAATAATTAGGCAATGATTAATGAATAATGCAGCTTGTGCGTTTAATTGAATATCCCGCGCGCTTTTAACGCGTCTTGGAGTACCTCGTGCCCATCTCTCGATTGTACACAATTATCTATTAAGATGTACATCATTAACTAGTGAATTTGTTTTGTTCTCTTATCAGGCAACGCAACAATAGTTCGGTGATTAAACATTCGCTGGATTTGTGGAAAGGGAGAGGGAAGGGAGATTGTGGACCTTGAATGTTAATTTAGTAAATTTAAAATGGTTCATGCAATCGTTAAGATGCACCGGTCAGTTTAAAAACTCTGCTGTCCCATAGTTATTATCAGATTCGAATTTAATGGTTTTCTTGAATTTTGTTTTTTACTTTGCCGATTACTTACAGAAATACATTTTCGTCGACAAGATGTTTAAGTACCTGGAAAAAACATGTTTCTGGGCAGTTTTTCCCATTAAGATTCATCTCTATTTTGAAGAGTGTCACGTAATTCCGTCATTATACCTTCTTCAGTCGTACCGTTTATCGTCCTTTTTTTTATTTGTTTTTTTTTTTTCGGTTTTTTCAATTTAATATTAACCACTGGGGGGTGGGGCGGTTTTACCTCTCGAGCCGTTTCGTCTATAGCAGAAATTCTTTCGGTTATCTAGTAGCTAGGTCGTAAATCCCAAAAATAATAGAAAATTCATGACAGTCCCAAGGATAATTAAAAACTTATGAATGGTGGTGTATTTATGATTTATGAACAGTAAACTTTGTGAATTCGTTGTCGCTGTCGAAAATTTTGTCAACGACGCAGCCTCACGAGCACTCATGAACGGGGTTTGCCCCCACATATAGGCCAACTTTCTGGTATGCAGAAATTCTACCTACCTACAGCATGTGTATTATTAAAAATTCCGATCAAATTCTTAAGATCGTAAAAGGCACTGGAAAAAACAAGAAAAATAAAACAAATATATATAAAGAGTTCCATGGTTACCCACCAGAGAAGAGTTCCGCCTCATAAAGTAATGAAATTACATTACAAAAATGGGTCCACGCAAATGTCGTGGCTCATTTAATACTCTAAGTTAAACGATTATTTCTATATTTGCGTTGAGCATTTGTTGGCACTGCCGCCACTAGTGAGCATTTCTTCCCTTTTGCGCAACAAACTTTCTGTATGAGAAAAGTTTTTAAATTGAATATATTATATCGGCTCCACGAATTACAATCCTATACTGGAGTGATTCGTGATTCTCAAGGCAATATAGTCCTAGCGCCGCGTCGCGCCGCGCCGTGTAGCGACGCGACGCTGCTGCCAAACTATTTAAATGTTGAGTCCTTGCAATCGGCGCAGGAGAAACTCATCGTGCTCACATTTGCATGTGAATTCCCATTCAAGATATCCGAATAAAAATTTTAAGTGTAATAAGTAATAACTATTTCGTTTGCTCGTATACACATATTTATGTAATATAAGCATGATATGCGCGCATATCAGCATATATACGAGTACACGTGAAATTATTCGCACGAAGCTATGCCAAAATAAACCGGGGTGAATAATGTTGTAACCAAGTTATGAAAACTAATTGGGGAAACAATCTGCAAAAAGCGTGGTTAGCAACTGAATTGTTGGTTATAAATTATAATACAACTTTTAACTTACCAGGGCTTATGATAAATGAATATTAGGAGAATTTTTACGCGCATTCACCAACAAACGGGAAGTGTTTCACACATTTATAGAATTTGAGCGTTTTCGCAGACAATGTGGGGTGGCAAGCTTATCAAATCGAAATGGAAAAATAAAGCTTATTTTCGTCGAGCTTTAGAGGCAAACAAAATACATATAATTGTTGAATGTGTGTGAGTGTTGTACAAGCGATCAACATTTAGTTGTTGGAAAACTTTTCAATAACAAATGGTAATGGCGTTCCGGATATTGGTCCATTTATTCGCATTCACGAACACTGAATCTACACTGCTGGGTGATTTTGTGGTGACTGGAGACGAATGGAGGCGGAAACTATGTCATAGAAATGAAATTCGAAAGATGAATCCCATTATAAAAGGAATATATCTTATGTGTTATCGCATACGACATAGCTTTTGATCACCTTTCACAAACGTTTTAGCTCCTTAATACAAATACACGTTCCAGAGGATGTTTTTCTTTCGATGACACAATAAGGATGTTAATTCATTGATCTCAAATTATATTTTGTTTGGAATTTCTTTATTATTTCTTGATTATCTTTTTTGAATATTTCAAGGACTCATATAGACATTTAATTAAATCCTGACA
>JANSTS010007999.1:0-11223 GCA_026546915.1 Sylvicola fuscatus | reverse complement strand
CTTTTTAACTAATAGTATTTTCCAAACCGTTTAAGTATCTGAGCCTAAGAAAACAAAAGAATATCCCGAAAATCATATAGATTTATGTCTTAAGCCCCAAGTCTTAACAATGTATGTAAGCAAATCTTAGCTTTGTAGGGTTCTCTTTGCATAAGGATTTTAATCGGACTAGTCATCCCTGCCATGCATTAACCATTATTTGCATTGCTAGGGATATATTTTATTTAATATTTTCGTCCTTGTAATAGAAAGCTCATACTGAACTATTGCGGCCCAAGTCTAACTACTTCAAGGACCTTTGCGGGACCAAAAGTCACAACCCACAAAACAATGTCCTTCTTGGTAAATGCTAGGCATACATAAAACTACAACAATACGTACAGCTCTCCCAATTACATGTCACACGAGATAATATGCACATTGTAACCACATTCAGCCTGCATTTTGCTGCGGTGTAATTTAGTTCATACACACACAATCCATTAACTAGTGGGTGATTTAACGATAGACATTTTTATGTATTATATACATATAGTTAGTAGGTAAGCATAAACGCACATAAATATATAGGCCTGATATCAGTTTAATTGTGTGAGAGGAGTGTCCGCATATATCTTCATTCTTCGCCCAGTGCACCCAGGTCCCACATGTCCGCAAAAATCCGCCAGCATTTGCTGTGTTCGCATATACATTATGGAGGCGAGCATATATGTTATGTTAGTGTACACACACGCTGGCTGTATGAATAGGCGATAAAATACGTAGTTACGATATACGCTGAACACCCCGTAGATTAGAGAATTTATTGATTTCTCAGTATTACTTCATAGCAGCGTCATGGGCTGCTGCTTCTGAACTTGCCTTTGCCTTTCTCTCCATATAACATACATACATATGACATACATATATGTTTTCTTCAGCATTTCTTTTTGTATTATTGTCTATTGGTGCGACTGCCGTAATGAATGGACGATTGGGTTCATGAAGTTTACCAGTTTATACAATTTTTCAAGTTTACAAGTTTACATGTCACCGAATCGGAATTGTTTCTTGTGTCCTTTTTTTATTTTCTCACTCCCCCTCTCCATTTAATATAGTTTAACAAAAACTGTGGTTTATCAGAATTTATTTACTGCCACATACATAATGAATTGCTATTGCATTTTATTTATCTAATTTAATACAAATTTCGTATCCTGGCGGGATACTGCTTGAACGCTCAGCATGCGAAAAATCTTTAAATGAATTAGGACACCTAGACTACCCTCCTGAGAAGCCCTCAGCCGTTCACTTTCTTACACCTTTCGGATAGTTAGCAGATGTCTACAACGTCAACCGAGAACGGCTGATCCGCTTTGACCCGTTCTAATACTTGCCGGTTCGCAAACTCCTGCATCCTTAATGTGGAGGGTAGAAAAAGGGTCCTTAGTAGGTGGCCTTGAGCACGCCTCCACTTTCCCACGGCATACCAGTTACACAAATTAAATTACAATTCTGTGTACAGCACTATACAATCAATAAAAATTATTAATATATATATATATATAGGGATTAGGTGAGGGCTTTTGCAGCGCAGTTGATTGCATTTTCTGATTATTATGTGTATAAAAAAAGGCCCCTTAAGTAATTAACATCATTAATTGATAATGAATTCAGTCCATGGCCTGTAATTGAATGTTCTTCTAATATTCAACCTTTGAAAGCATTTAATTTATTCGCGATGCTATAAGAAAATGAATCAAATCACCAAAGAGTATAACGCTTTTAAGCGCCCAAGGGATGTTTAAAGTTGTTTGTACAGGTACAGAGCTTCAGCCGTTAAGCATCGTGAATAGAAGAGACCCTTTTGCAGTGATAAGGTATCGATTGAATGTTTATTTGTTAGAAATTCGCGTTAACAACCAATTGTATTGTCGCACTGTAATTTATCTAGCTGTTTTCTCTAAAAGGATTGTTCGGCTTTACATTTTGAAATTAATGTAGCATCCTGTAATTTGTGAAAACACCCTATAGTATTTATGAATGTTAATATCACATATATAATTATTTTGCTATCTCTTGGCAACCGGAAAATATCAAAATTCCGTGCTGAAGCGAAGGGGGTGGCAGTGGGTATAGCGAATGATTGGTAAAAGTATTCCCGAAAACGACAACTTTGTCATTTTTTTTTTTTTGTTTTCATTTTATGAGTTACTGTTGTTATTTCATTTTTATTTTGCTCCAATTTTAAAGCTCCTGGCTAGAATGGTGAATAAGGAAATTATTTTTAAATCGCTTTGTTATGCGTATATAAAAGCAAGATAATAAAAAAAAGAAGAAGAAGAAGAATAAACGGGATGTGGGGTGAATTGGATGTGAAAGGAAAGGATAGCGCAAAAAGGCTCCCATGTATATATGTTTTTTTTTGTTTTTTTTTTTTTTGAGCGAAATTGTTTCTCGTTTGTGGTTCCATTTACGATTGTATTTTGTTATTTTTTGTTGTTGTTGTTTTATCAATTAATATTCTGTTTGGTTAATATGTTGTGCTGCTTTCGTCGATTGTCACAGAGCCATTAAAACAATTAAGTATTTCTCGCAGGACATTTATGTGGCGTTATCACGATGTAAGTAAATTTCGTTCAAACTTTCTAGATTATATCGCATTGGTTGCCACACCTAAATTCCCAGATTTCTATCTATATGAAATTGATGGCAAAATCAATAGGTTGTCATTACGAATGTGCCAACCCCACCAAGCACTTGATGTACCCACTACCCATGTACCTGTGGGTCTCAATGTATATAAGGGCAAATGCAATCAGGCTATTGATATCTTGTCGAAACAATTTGTAATGATTATGTTATGCTTGATCAGATGCTTCAGTTTACACTTTACACATTACACCAGACATTTTCACGTTAATTACTATAATTATTCGTGTAGGGGGATGGGAGGATAGTAAAACGACCAAGATATCTATTTACAGACTAAGGGCTTCGTCGAAGCGCCACACAATGGAGTGTTCATTTGCGAAAGTTAATCAACTCAAATTGTGACACAGACGACTAGATTAGCTTCAAGGATTTGAGAAAAACAAAAAAAAACGACAAGGACAACAAAAAAAGATGGCAATTCGGTGTGAGCAAAAGTATTTCTGGCAGCAAAATGCGCACAAAAACCTGTTAAACAATTTCTAGCACACAATTATGTTATTGTGTATAGAAAACAAACAAAAGCGCAGAATTTCTTGAACATTGTTGGCTGTCGCTGAACAATGCGACGCGACACGTACATCACGTCACACAAGTCAGAAAAGTGACAAGAGCAACTCATCCTCTGTTATCTTCTTCAGTGAAATATTAATGTAACTAGGCATCGCAATTTGCATTCCAGCTCCAACCAATTGATGGTACAATCGACTGACTGTGGGGTGGTTGGTGGGGTGGTTTTGTCCACATTTTAAAAGCAAATAGTTATACGCAATTCAGTCTTGGCCTTAGCACCGCTTCACTGATTCTGCCTATTGATTGTAGACTTTTTCTTGTATGGCCGCATTTCTGTTATGCAAATAGAATCCTTACAAATGGATCCGGGTCCTTGCATCCACACAATGGTTCTGACTGCAGATTTTTCGGGAGCCCAAATCTATTTTTAATGGATTTCGTGGTACCCAACTAAGATTAATACTTGTAGGGCTGGAATTTTGTCTGATAGAATTGTGCAAAAACAAAAAAAAACACGAACCCGGATCCGAACCCTTAGTTTTGAGGTTTTGCGCTGGCCCTGGCACAAAGTTAAAGCTAATGCCTTCCATTAGTTAATTCTAACGTGCCTAATGTGGTATTTACCCGCATGCCAATGAATTTAGTTATGCTATCAACCATACAAATAATCCTTATTGGTTTGCAGAATTGTCAAACTCTGGACCCGGACGTGACAACATTTCGCCTACATAAATTCGTATATGTACTCGTATAGGCCACTGTATTCTCCGCGGCTTTTCTACAATATGTATACATATCTAACATCTGGCATTGCATTAACATTGTGCTACCGCATATGTACTGGGAGATTGTACACAGTACACAGCCCACATTTGCCCAGCATTGTACCAAGGAAGCGCCACATTATTCCGAATGCCGGTTTAATTCGCTCCATGAATTTATGAATTGTGCATGCGGCGGAGGTGTACGCGTCGGATATTTATTTTCGTGCGAGAAAACAAGAAAAACCCATAGCCCGCCACCGCGTGGAAATGGGCACGCAGAAACAAAGAAAAATCGTGCGTATACTCATTTCATATTTTTCACCACGCAACGCAACGCAACGCATAACCCGCATTTTGATTTTCTCCAATTGTTGTGTTATGATTCTTCAGTTCTCGCTGCCACATATTTATGCGCGAATATTTAGCGATGCGTCGGTGTTTTGCCGCACATTTTTCCACCCAAACACAAGCCTGATGAGCGCCTGAACACTCTCTAAGCGTACAGACGTACAGTCCTACATAATATATTATATTTATGTATGCAAAATTGGCAATTTGTTTGCATGTATTGATTTTTTAGAATCTTTAAACTGTAAAAAAAGGGCAAATTCTGATGGAGGAACGCGAATAGAATTAATTTGTTTTTACGTGAATTAGGTTTAAACGCTTATGCAAATACACGTACTCAATACACGTCACGAAACGTTGATGGCGTAGCGTTGAGCTACGTTTGAAAAAAAAAAACAACCCTACAACCCCCCCCCCCCTCCTTGGGATGCCACATAAATTTAATGACGCGAAATGCCACGATATAAAATATATCTGTAAAGTGTAAATATATACTAGAATCAAACCCAACAGCCATAAAAAATCATGTTATTAAGCAAGATGGGCGTTGATATAGGATATAGGAAAAATCACAGGATGATGACTTTCGTGACGCATCTTGATGCGCACCTCAATGCAATTTCAATGCAAACGGATTTATATTTATGAAATCGCAAACTACATCACTGTGTGACTTTAGGTTTTTGAGCCTCACACCTTCACGACATCTGACATATTACAACAAAAAAACATGTGTGGAAATTATTTCTTTTGCACTTTTGAAACTGTTTAAAAAACAAACATAAAAGAAATGAATAAATAATAAATGATATTAATTGATAGTAATTTCCAAATGTATGAAATCACTTATCTGGATGCAAAGTGCATATTACATTTATCATCTACATCTTTATGCTCTCTACAGCAAAACATCCTTTTCATGTTTAACTTCACCTGAAAAGACCTAGATTTCATTCATTTCATGCAACAACATTCATTTATGTACAATTTTGTTGTTGTACACAATAAAATTTGTGCACGATGGTCAAAGACATGAACCACACTAAACATGTACATAAAATATTGTGGAAAAGCTGTTGAAATTCTCTACAATATACAATTCAAATCAGCGAATGTCGAACGGAATGGGTGGGATGGGAGATGGCGTGAGGAGATGGGAGGGCGGAGTTTGAGGCGAAGGGGTGGTTAATTAATTGAACGGAATTGGCGGAAGTGGAGTTGGCGAAAACAGCCGACATTGGCAGAAAAACATGATATCATCTTGTTCGGCTCTATGCTGTGCTGTGCTCATTCGATTTCAGTCGCGATAGTGTTGAATTTCAATGGAATTATGTGTTTCTTCTTTGCGTTTTGAACCAATTTGCTTCTTATGTATGTTTTCATTTCCGCTTCAAAATGACTAGGGTGGTTTATGCGACTTTTCGTGCGGTGTGAGTTTTGTTATGATTGGCTGAACATGCTTAACGCTGTTAACGTTATAACGGGGCGAGCCGCGAGGACAACATAAATTCATCAGCATTAAGTTGGGGAAATAGGCAAAAATTGTATGAAAAAAACTCAAACAAGAAAACATATCATAAAAAAAAAACAGAAGAAAAGAAACGGCGGTAAACGGCCGGGGGTAAAAGATTATGTTCTAATTTTTGTATACATTATGTTCAAAGTGATTGAGCGTTATTTACATGCATAATGACTCAATTACTATTTAGGCAACGAAATTGGTGCGGACACTTTCTGGCCTGAGATGTCGGTCTCTATGGTCTTTGGCATTTTACTAGCCTGATTAGGAAAAGTGCGAGCCTGCTGTTCGGTGAAATCGTAAATGTTAAATCCTTAATGCAACAGTAACAATCTGCAACTGAATTCGCTTTACATAATCCATGAGTTGGATGTCCCAATAACTTACTCACTCCGTATTGGACTCATCTCCTTTATAAGCCGACACCGACTTCTAATACGTGTGGATACGTACTCGTACTGGGCGATGTGCTTCCACTTTCAAAGGGTATAGCCTGTCGGGCTAAAATGGCTGCTCGTAAATCAGCTGTGCACGTGACTTGTTATTAACAGTGTTTTACAGTTTAGATGTTTAATCTTTTCCCATACGATTTCGGGCAGAACGGTTGGCAAGTGGTTAGTTCGACTCTATATGGTGCGCCTGAAGGACGTTTGACTTCACTTGTTAGGCAAACTAGACCATTATAATATGAAGTGGTGCGGTTGATTTTTACATCAAAAAACCTTTCTCAAACCACCCCATTCACCACCCCATCCACCCCCATCGTCCTCATTTGGGCGCATGTTGGCCTTTTTAGGGTTTGCACGTACGAATTAAATACAACCCTTTTACGAATATTATATAGACTGCTATCTTTTTATTTTCACATATTTTCCTGGACGGCATTAGGACAACAATAAATACCGTCTTTTTTCAGTTAAATTATTATGTATGTGAATAATGCGTCTCAATTGCTGAATATGGAGCCTTTACAGTTAAACTCATAACTATTTTGCATTTATGAGTTTATCGCAGGCCTCCCAAATGATGTTGTTTTAAATGGGATTGTTTTGCGGTTTTAGTTAAAGTTAGTATACGAATTTAGTCCAAAAACAATGTTGTAGTGATAAAAAGTAATCTTCTATTCAGCTTGTTTCGGTATCAAGTTACAAACAAATTTATTTTCATTGATATCCTTTTGCCAACCACTTTTTGTCTTCTTATTTAAAGCACATTAACTTGCCAGGCTTTGGATTTATAGACTTTTTTCCAAAGAATATTGAAAGGTTATATAAATGGAAAAATCCTGTAGGGCATTTCATTGTACAAATAGGACGAATCTATACTAGCAGTTTAGAGATATTTCTCAATAAGAGATTGTTATTTACGTTATTTGGTTGTTCTTTGGTTATTAATTTTGTAATAAAATACCATTCCTTATTTATTCATCGTTATATGGTTGCAGGCTTTGACTTGGATTGTAATTACAACGAAAATTAATGAAACTAAATGGTAGGGGCTTGTAATCTTGGGCAAATTAAAAACAATATGTTCTTGAGTTCTTAATTCATGTTATTTTTATTAAAAACAATTGTTAATTTTCATTTTTTTGTATTCTTGTTATTAAGAAGAATGAGGGATCTGCATTTATAATAGAAATTTTCGTCTAAAATCGTTACCATAAACTCTATTTTGTTAACGACTTACTATGATACTGTAAGTACACACCAATTAGAGATGAAATAGAATAGGGCGAATAAATCTGTTTGCTGTGGATATACGAATGTTTCTACCCTCCTGGCTCCATACACATAACATCATCTAAACTCTGAATGCGTAAAGATATGAAACATATACGTTGATAAAAGCCAATGTCTACGGAGAATTGAGAAGTAACGATTTATGAGCATACATTATATCAGGATTTATTTGAGCATATTCATAGATAGGCACAGAATATAAATGCGCCCTTAATTGTATATATTGTGTAATCATTGTCAAATTTAATGATCATATAAATATATATATATATAGGGTGGATGGGGTCATATAAGGATGCTGCAAGGCGCCGAGTGCCATCCCATGTCAGTCGCATCAACAGCAATTTCACAGATACAAATGAATCAAATTTAACAATAAACAATCGGTATTTTGCAGTAATTTATGGTCGAGAACTGTGGTGGACCAGCTCCTTCGATGTTTTGTTTTTCTACAGAAAATTCACAAACAGTCCATTTACGTAAACAGAAATTCCTTGTAGTTTGTGTGTTTGCGCAGAATGTAGATATGTAGATGGAAATAACAAATAAAATTGACTTATATTATTTACGAGCATCACAATAAATCGTCATATTCATAACAAATAATGTTATAAAAAATTGCATTTTATATAGTGAAGTAGTGAGAAGTCAAACGTCTGGATGTGAATAAATTTTTTATTGCACAATGAACATTCCGCTGAATGCAAATGGTGTCTTCACCTGGCTTTTCCAATGAATTGATATTCACATTTTATGCGATCGGTAAATTGCAAAATTTTATAACGAAATAATATTTCTGACAAGTGGAATGCGCAAAGAAAAGAACACAATCCAAGATTTATAACGGAGAAACGAAAATATTGCCTTAAGATGGTAAACCTACAACCTATTGAATTAATTGACCTACAAAATTCCATTATTATTTATAGCGCTTAAAGTCTTATTAGTTGGAATATTTTGAATTCGTTCATCTTATAATCATGTTATGAGCTTACAATTTTCACCTTTTCTTATGAAAACGTGCTTTTGTTAGCAGAAATGCCTTCTTGTCCTTTGAGGACTCTCTTTTTCTTTAACAAAATGTTCAGCAAAACTGTTGATGACTACTTATAAATGCCTTTAAGTAGTAGAAGCGCGTCGTTTACGAAATATTCTGTATCTTTAAATAAGTTTTACTACAATTTCTTTTAGAATTCTTAAGTTCTTAAGACTTGCACTTCATTTTTTGTTGTTGTGAAGCAGTAAACACGATACAAAAATCAATTTCTCTTAGTTTCATGAAAACATAAATATTTTATTAAAAGTAAATGAGTTTTTCAATATTTCATTGCAATATAAAGGGTGTCCTTAAAGACAGGCAAGAAGTAATTTATATAATTATGAACAATTATATTTATAATTAAAGTTTGTTTTATTAATTTTTAATGCTACAAGTAGGAATATCATATTAGGAAGATGGTCTTTTTTTGACTCTGAAAAAAGTTAGTACTTTTTTTTTTATTAATTCTTGTGGTTTTTATGTAAACACAATATAACCAGAAGCACTTAACTAGAAATCATTAATAGTTTGCAAACAAACAAAAGCATATTGTTAAAAGAAAAAACATTATAAGGGTTGTATGTTGTAAAATTGTCTTCTTGTTATGGGTTTGTTTAAAAACAGAAACAACCCAGTCGGTCCACTCGGTAAGGCGTGCCGAAGACGAAGACATGTGACCAGAACAGCGTCCATTAAGTATATAACTTTGCACAAGTTTTTATGTATATATTTAGAATACACACAAAACGTATGCTGTTCATTTGTGCATAGACAATAAAGTGTGTTCATTACAAAGGAAGAGAATTCAGGCAGGCAGACAATATTTTCTAACATATTCATTGTTTGCTCAATTAAATAAGGCACAACCCCTATACGCAACATAATGGAACATGTCAGCACAAATTTACTGTAATTTATTACATTTTATACCCATGTGAGGCGCCCTCTACAGCTCCATTATAAAGTCATCGTCGATGGTGTATGGCACAAGTAGCTCACATATCATACTTTTCTGTACGTCTGTTTCTTGCTATTTCATACACATAACATATAATTATGGTACATATAGTATGTACTTACAAATATGCATATTAAAATGATCATGACGTTACCGCATAATCCGCCATGCACGAAATTAGTTATTTTCCATTCAGCTTTGGACAGAAGCTGGCATAAAGCACCAGGTAAAAGCGGGTGTAAAGTAACGTTCGACACGTGTGCAATTAAATTGGAAGTAATCACAATTGTGAAATTTACAATTACTGCGACATACCTGTATCCGTGCCAGCGCACTTACTCTTCTATATTTAGTGGGTGGATGCGAAACAACAAAAGGACGCGCTTCCTCGCCAACATTGAAATGCCTGTACACATTTTACAAAATAATTGTGACACAAGTATGTACGCGAGTCGTATACATATGTGAGAAGCACCCCGCTGTTACGCGGGTAACTGGAAACACCTAAAATTTAGTAATATTATTAAAGCTGCAGCTAATTGTCAAAGTTTTCGTGATAAATTAGTGTTACCTAGTATGTCTATTTGTATGTAAGTGTTTTGAATTCTGTCCAGTGTCGGAGTTGGCAATTGCAGGACATTGTTCCATGAATTATTCACTTAACTTTTAATATATCCGTTAAATTGAATTTCTAAATTATTTATTAGAATTAAAAGGACGATTGAACTTTTGAAACTATTTAATTAATGGAAAACAGGTCCTTAAAGATCCCCATTTTGTGTTTTATACAAAAACATTTTCAATTCAAAAATTTGTCTGTTGATGAAGATTTACCAAAAATAGATTAAATTGTCTTAAATTTTGTAAAAGAGGAGATATGTAAGAAAAAATTAAGTTGTCCTTTGAAAATATCTCAAGGGGCCCTCAAATCCACCACTGTCAGCATCCATAACTAATTTTCACTCACATCGGCCGCATATCATTCTGGTTATTTGCATCAATGGAGTTTTGGGGCAACTTTGCTCTTTTCGACAAAAGCACCACCCAAACGGAATTTCTGTTGAAAATTTATTGCGCAACTTTATGGCGAGTTTCTTGTACGGTGTGCATGACATAACTAATAACTCCAGTCAGGCCAGCAAATAATTGATAGTCTAGCTGCAGTAGTCGCCATATAATAATAAACGATAATTTGAACTGATTTTAATTGAGTTTTTATGTTGATGGTAATTTGTGTGAAGCACGCAACAAACTACATGCGCTTTAATGCGCGATTGTCAATTGACTGGAGCCTGACATTTATGCTCGACCACATCGCATAGCCTGTTGTCTTACATTATGTTATGCAAACAATGATAATAAGTATCCAACATATGCAGCTCTTTTCAATTACTTAAATCCGGTTATCATTTGTTTTTGTTGTTGATGTTGTTGTTGTTGTTTTTGTTGAAGAATGTCACTTATAGACGCGCAGTATGTGCGCTTGATGATCCCACCAGATAGGTGTTAAGGCATCGATATATGGCGATATACGTGACATTTGTTTAACCTTAATAACTTTTATGTATGTAGTTCATTATATCGATTAAACGCATACAGTTAGTATAGGTATACCTATATGAATTAGTTAAGAATCAGCATGGACGGAAAAT
>JANSTS010007988.1:0-28535 GCA_026546915.1 Sylvicola fuscatus | reverse complement strand
TCAACTTTCAAAGCGCACCGAAACCCCACTTGGTGGCGAGGAAAAATGATGTACATTCGTCCAAATAATTTATAATTCAATATTTTATAAATTCGACTAGTTTGTGAGCGATTTCCGTGCTCACATGCCACAACATGAATTCATGTTGAGTTTTCCACTGGTCGTAATTACTAGTTAATCAGTTCTCATGGTATCGGTGGCTGTTTTTATTATTCATCACATTTTATAAGCTGCTATGAATATGTTATCAAACAGATGCTTTAAATTCTATGATTTTTTTTTTGTTTGTTAAAAAGTTACATTTTCAAACATTATTTGTGCGAGAATTGAAATATTTGTTCAGATATTAAAATATCTCCTTATCTCAAACAACCACCGCGTCGCTTCCTTGTGTCGATTATGCGAATTAAACGGAATGGGCTTCAGTTTATTGTTCACTTACAGGAAATCATTTGAGATTGTCCAGAAATGATAATGAAGAAAATGTCGCCAATTTTCACATATTTTCCAAAGTCTAAAACTACCAAGGGTAATGAACTTAAACCACTCATACCGAAAATTTAATGAATTTAATACATTTTCCATCATATTCGGGTAACTCACGACATGAGCACGCAAGACGCACAGTTCTAAGCTCTGACAAAGCAAAAACATAATTGAATAGAAACAAGCTGAACCTCCCAGGAGTTGAAAGCGAGAGCCGGTGGGGAAGCATAACTTTGTGAATGAAAAAGCATAACGCCGAAGCAACAGTTGCTTGTGGCCTCCTGAATGGTGTGTACGGCATTACAGTCCACCTACCTCTTCTCTAATTCATGCGGTTCGTGGCCAAACAATCTCCACCCACTTTGAGCACGCTGAATTTTGTAGCACAGTTGGCATTCAGAATGCAGACCACTTGGTATACAAATTGGACACCACCTGCCTGTGAAATTTTCATTGCGCTGGCAATTTAGGTGGCCGGACAGCATTGAGGTGGATCCGTGCTAGGCAGTAAGCAGGACACAGCAATTTGTTTGAATTTTTTATTCGCCGCTGTGTCCGTTATTATGCTAAATTGTGTTGACATTGTTACGTAATTACACTTTCTCTATGTAATTTCGGTAGCCATCGTAAATTTCTTAAAGTACAAGTTGTTCTGTGCCAAGCAGAACCTCGCCTTATGCAAACAAACATTTAGAAATGATTGACTTCTAATTTGTTTTGGCACGGCTTGTAAACTATTTTTTAAGATTTTCACCTTGATATTGAGCCCTCTAGCCTTTACGATTTCTTTATTGATTTCATTTGGAACGGAAAATATTTACCTATCCAATAAACTTGCGCGACAATGACCTATATACCATCATTTATCAGTGTCTCCTGAATCGCTCATGAACTCCACCCACTTCTGACACGCTACAACATTCATTATTGACGACAGTGTCCACATTGCCTGATTCTAATCATGCAAAGTAAACTCTTCCGTCCGACACAATCTTATGGTTATGATCTATGCAAGCAAATTTGTAATTCATAAATCAATTAGCTTATATTCTATTTTTTTTTGTTATAATGACATAAACCAGCATAATTTGGGATTTATCCGGCCAGTTCGAGCCTCAAAAATGCATTTTTAGTTGACCCAGTTTTACTTCTGATTAAAAATGATGCAATTATTTTCAAGAAGCAAATTCCAAATCATTTACCATAAATTGCAAGAATAATTCATTTTTATAATTAATAAATAATTTGTTTTTTAGCGAATCGGAGCGTTACACGAAGGTATTGTGGCAAGACATTCGAGTTGGCGATCTGGTCCATCTATCCAACAATGAAACAGTTCCCGCTGACATTTTGCTGTTACGGTCCAGTGACACGCACGGCGTTTGCTACATCGACACATGCGATTTGGATGGAGAAACGAATCTTAAGCGACGAGAGGTTTGTTTTGTTCACCTGTGTAAATTATATATCTTTACTAAAACAGCGTCTTACATAATTGTCTTAGGTGGTTCGCGGCTTTGCGGAGAAGCAGCATTTATTTTCACCCAATAAGTTTGTGAGTCGCGTCGAAGTAGATGCACCGACAACAAAAATCTATCGGTTTCACGGTGCTGTAATCCATCCGTCTGGAGCTAGGGTTCCAGTGTCGACGGAAAGCCTTCTCTTACGGGAAAGTCGTCTTAAGGTAAATTTAACAATAAAGTGTTTCTTGACACGCAAACTAAATTGTTGGGCTTTCAGAATACCGACTTCATTGAAGGCTTAGTTGTTTACGCGGGCCACGAGACCAAAGCGATGCTTAACAATAGCGGACCCCGTTACAAGCGCTCTCAACTTGAACAACAGATGAATATCGATGTCATCTGGTGTGTCATTATTTTAATCATCCTGTGTGTCATCGGCGCCGTTGGCTGCAAGATGTGGCTCAGTACATTCGTAGGACTGAACGTCTCATTTCTGCCATTCGAAATTGATCCAAGCTACGAGGGATTCCTCACCTTTTGGACATACGTCATCATTCTGCAAGTGATGATACCGCTGTCGCTGTACGTCACCATTGAACTCTGCAAAATCCTGCAGGTTTATCACATTCACAATAACATTGAGTTGTTTGATATACAATCCAATAAACGCACCGAATGTCGAGCCATGAATATCACAGAGGAACTGGGACAGGTGCAACACATTTTCTCTGACAAGACGGGCACGTTGACAGAGAACAAAATGCTGTTTCGGCGATGTGCTGTCAACGGAATTGATTACAATCATCCATCGACGTTGTTGGAGGAAGAATTGTCAAAACCGGGCTCACCGGCACCTCCTGTCATTGCCAATACCCAGCTGCTCAACGACATGGGCTTAAATGGAGATGGTCGTGCCATGATGATGCCATCGGCCCAAAGAATCCAGGAATTCTTAATGGTTTTGGCCATTTGTAATACTGTAGTCGTGAGCGCTACTCCGCATAGGTAAGTTCGGGATTTCATTCTTAATGTACATTTTATTTAAATGTTGTCATTGATGTTGCAGAGACTTGATGAATGCCAGTGGTGTGATTGAAGATTCACATGGCGATGGCGTGACTGTTGTTAAACCCACTCCCAGTAATGGTAAGCAACAACAATTGAATCACTTTAATCACTTGTCAGACATGAATCGTAACACGCATTTTTCTTCTCCTTTCACTACCCTGCTTTCAATGATGATCCCGAATCAAACGCAAAATGATCCAACAATCACCGTCAATCCTCATCAAAAACACATATGTACACTTGTATGTATAGTTGACCGATACACTCGTTTAGCGGAATCGCGATCAGTTACACCATCACCGCCATCGGCGTCGGCTTCTCCGCCCAACTCTTTAGCTCTCAACAAGCACCAATCCCACATTCCGTCGTTGTCACCGATCAGTAGCTCTGGTGAGTCGTCATCCCCGGAATCGGACAGCCCACCGATGAAAATAAAAACGGGCAATAATATGGTATCGCCAACCGGACGTGCCAAGTCAATTTTGACGTCAAAGATCTCGACAATTACATCGATTCTCAACAACAAAACGCACAACAAAAAGATTTCTGCAAAATTGAAGTAAGATTGTCATTTACCATTTAAGTCACGAAATATTCTAAGTACTTTATTGACCATCCCGCAGACATTCATCTGCACGAGATGTATCTCAGCTGCTTGACGGACGTCCCATTTTCGAAGCAGAAAGCCCAGACGAGTTGGCACTGGTCAATGCGGCATACAGCTACGATTGCTGCCTAGTAAACCGAAGTCCAAATCACATTCTGGTCAACATTCCAATTCACGGCATGATTGAGTACGAGGTTCTGAAAGTCCTACCATTTGACTCAAGTCGCAAAATGATGTCGATTGTGGTGAGACGCACCGGCACCCAGGAGATAATGCTGTACACCAAAGGTGCTGACAGCTCTGTAATGTCGGCGCTGTCACAGTGCTCACCCGAATCCGAGGAGGGACTTCTTCGTGAGAAAACGCAACAACAACTTGACGCTTACGCTCGTGAAGGATTGCGAGTTCTTGTCATGGCCAAACGATTTTTAAATGCATCTGAATACACAGAGTGGTGGGCGAAGCACCAGGACATTGAAATGTCCATGGAGAATCGCGAGAAGCGAATGCGCGAGTCTTTTTCACTGCTGGAGCAAGACATGACATTGTTGGGTGCCACTGGCATCGAAGATCGCCTGCAAGATGGCGTGCCTGAGACAATAGCTGCTTTATTGGCGGCTGGCATCAACATTTGGGTTCTAACTGGAGACAAACCCGAAACTGCTATCAATATCGCGTATTCGGCCAAACTGTTTAGTCCACAGATGGAGTTGTTGCGATTGACAGCGCGTTCGCGTGACGCGGCCGAGGTCAGTATTCAGTTTTATTTGAGTGAGATCGAGAATCAAGTGGGAAGTATACGTGCCAAGCAACGGGCTCTTGTCGTGGATGGCAAGACGTTGACATTTATTCTTGATCTGCGGTCTAATTTGACTAAGCCGTTTTTGCGGCTGACACGTCAATGTGCGTCAGTTTTGTGTTGTCGATCGACGCCACTTCAAAAGGCTTATTTGGTAAAGATCGTTAAAGAGGAGATGCACTTAAGTACCTTGGCAATTGGCGACGGCGCAAATGACGTGTCAATGATTCAGATGGCTGACGTTGGAGTCGGCATTAGTGGACAGGAGGGTATGCAAGCTGTGATGGCGTCTGATTTTACTTTGCCACGTTTCCGGCTACTGGAGAGATTACTGTTGTCACATGGATTTTGGTGTTACGACCGTTTGGCTCGAATGATCCTCTATTTTTTCTACAAAAATGCGGTAAGAACATTATAAGTCCGTCGTATTTATCAAAAGACTCATCGATTTCCTTGTTGCAGACATTTGTATTCCTTATCTTCTGGTACCAATTGTACTGCGGATTCTCTGGAACTGTGATGATTGACCAAATGTACTTGATGCTGTATAATTTAGTTTTCACATCGCTGCCACCTTTAGCAATTGGAGTTTACGACAAGACTGTTACAGAAGATCTCCTCTTGACAAGGCCGTTCCTGTATCGAAACGTAAGAAGCTTCAAATAATTATTAGATATAGATCTTTTAAATATATTTTTGTTATCACTTAAGGGTCGCCTTGGACTTGCGTATAAACCGCACACCTTCTGGCTGGTGATGCTCGAGTCATTATATCAAAGCCTGGTGGTGTTTTTTGTAGCGGAAGCTGCGTATTGGGAATCAGACATTGGTATTTGGCAATTTGGGGCCACTATAACAACGTCATGCCTCGTTACAATGCTGCTGCACGGTGCCATAGAAATTCGATCTTGGGTAAGAAGACTTTTTCATTTCTGTTGCATCATTTGACAATTGGGCTTTTCCAGACAATACTACACGTCCTATCGATCGTCTGCAGTTTGGGTGGATTCCTGCTGTTTAGTTTTATTTACAATTCCACATGTGTGAATTGTTTCGGCTTGCCATCCAACTATTGGGTGATCCACAAATGTGTGGCGTCGCTCATCTACTATTTGGTGATTGTCTTGACGGCGGTGTTGAGTGTATTGCCACGATTCCTTATACGCATTCTGCAAGCGTCACTTTGGCCGGATGAGGCGACTCGTGCTATTTTGCAGCAACGCCGTGCCATTCGTCGAGGTGAGGATCTTTTAGTGGCATGGTCACGTTCTACTTCTGCTTCGTCCATTTACAGGTAAACAGCTGCCACAACATAAACCAAATCTTAAAAATGCGCTTGTCTCGTTAATAATTTCGAAAATAGTTCCTTTGAAGGAAGTTAGTTGAACATTTTACGTTTTTTTCTTATTTTACTGAAAGATGCTTTATGAAATGTAATGTTTTCAAGAAATCTTCAAGGATTTTACCATCACATTTTCATTTGCATTAACTGCTGGCTTTGCTAGGCAATTCAATAATTGTAATTTAATTTGATTTAATATTTTTTAGTTTGATTTTGTATTTAATATAAGTTAATGGTTTTGCTGTGGCGCTTTTACTTTTGTTTGTGTGACGAGGTGAGTTGAACTTTAAGTAAATTCAAGTGTAAATTAGTTATAAATAATAAGCTTCTTGTAATTGCATGATATTTTCTGTTGCATAGCTGAATCGCAAAAGTAAACAAGATTATTTAATTGAATAATTAAATTCACAGAACCGCCTATCAGGGGAATAAGAATTCTTCGGTTCTGACGTCAATTGGATAATAACTGCATATCAACAACAATGTCATTAAATGACCAACGACGTGGAATAATGAGTCATAAGCTGCTGGTAGCTGGCCAACATAAATTTCACCTAACTGACGTCTTGTTTTGTAATTTAATAATGAGGCCTTTAACTTTACACTAGATAAAATATCTACAACTAATTATTTAGAAGACAAATAATATTAAATGAATGTAGGGAATATGTAAACACTTGACAATTCGTTTTAATATTCTAGCAATTAGAGAATTCATTTTCACGTTTAAGAAAGAAGCAGCATTAATTACTTGTTCAAGGGTCTAAGCTTATTATTAGTTGTATTGAGGCGCCATTAAAACGTAATTTTATTATAGCAAAATTATTATTTTTATATGTTGTGTTAATGTTTAATTTTTTAGTGAAAACAATAATTAGAAGTAATATTTAAACAAATGGCTGTGAACTAACGTTTGAAATATAATTAGAAGTTAAGAACCAAAAGCGAAGCACATTTATTGTGCTAGTAACGTTTTCAAGGAAGTTTAAAGATGAATAAATGATTTATATTATTGTGACTAGAATCGAGCGAAATCTGTTTTTAAACATTTCTTTTCAGGAATAAAAAATGTAATCTTAACAAAAACGGTTGAATACAAATTCTAAATTAAAAGAAGGCAATAATTTAATAATTCAAATATTTTTTTATTTTCTCTTTAATCACCTACATTTAAGTTACTTCACATCCTGTTTACAATTTATTTGTATGTGAATACACTAATTGATAATTATTAGTAAATTTTGTATAATTTTTATTTCGACAACATCTCAGTTACAATCTTAGCTTTTGTTTTTCGTAAATACAGTCAACAGTAAATAATAATTTGTTCAAGAAATGCAGATTTCCGTCAGTAAATAAAACAAATAAGTACACACAAAAACGAGCTAAAATGTACATATGTAATTAAAGCAGCCGAATGTAATAACTAATTACAAAATAACTTATGGAAAATGTTTGTTATGACTTATGGAGTATACAACAGTTTCATATAATAGAAGCTTTTATTCGATATTATATACTTTTAAAGAGCTGTGACAATTTACCAACGAATCAAACTGCTTTAAATATAAAACTTTTTAACAATACAGAAGTTGTAACATTGTTTTGTTGTAACGTTATTGTTAACACTTAAAATATGCGTTTCCTTGATTAAACATTTCATTTAATTGAAACTTTTTAGATGAGAATACTGGGGCACTTTAATCATTCTAAATGAGCTTTTTTCAGTTGAAAGGCACATACTACTTTTACTTTCAGACAACAGAAGTATTAAGTAATAAATATTTACTTTAATTTTTGAAAGGCACATTAAGGCGTCAGAAATTGTTACGCCCCAAGACAATAAACGAGGCTTAAAAGGCACAATCATTCATGGGAATATCGGTCTGTTAACCGATCTTTGCGAAACATTCGCTGGGAAGAAACACGCGCAAGTGCCGTTAACAACAATAGTCAATAACTGTAATCATCACAGTAACGGTGAATCACCGTTTCGAATTATCACGGAAAGCGAAACAAATTAAGAGCGCGATCGCGATGACACTGTCCATTCAGGCGCTTTTAGTATTCGATGCACGAAGATTTCGCCATACCGACTTGACACGCACAAATGCACACACACACACACACACAAACACGCTGATCGAACTTACTGGTATTTAAAAAAAAAATTTTTGGGATTGGCCACATTAAGTCATCCAATACTGAGAAGGAATGCATTTAGTTCAATTGAATACAGATAAAATGGACAAAATGAAACACACAAAAAAAATGTAAACTGGAGCAACAGCGTTCACTCACTTCAACTCTGTCTGGCGCTTCGCATCAGTGGTACCAGTAATGCTGGTGAGCCAGCTTGTCGCAAGAACGGATGGACCAGCAGCTCGGCGGCGGTGGCTCGCTGCGCTGGATCTCTAACCAACATGCGATCGAGGAACGCCTGCAGTCGCGAAGAGACTTTGTGGGCGTTCTTCAAATTCGGTGGATGCATATCGCGAATTCGCCGCATCGCCTGCAGTGGTGGCTCATTGAAGAACGGTGGCTCTCCATCTACCATTTCAATGACCATAATTCCCAGTGACCAAATATCGACTTCTGGTCCATACGGTAGCCTGGATATGACCTCGGGAGACATCCAATACGGTGTGCCAACCAGTGATTTTCGCTTCGGCAGCTCTTGCGACACTTGTGCACAAAATCCAAAATCAGACAATTTGACACGACCGTCGGCTGCCAGCAATATTGAGTCAGACTTAATGTCCCGATGAATCACTCCTTGCGAATGTAAATATGCCAAAGCTTTAAGACACTGTTTGCATACGGTGGCGATTTGTTCTTCATTCATGCGACAGTGAGTCACAATGTCGGTCAATGCACCCCCTTCCAAATACTCCATCACCACCCACAGCTCATCGTTCACCAAGAAGCTGCTGTACGTCTCCACAATATTCGGATGATGATAGTCCCTCATGATGACCACCTCGTTGAACAGTAGCTCGCGACGCTGTTGCTTTCGTAAGTCCATTTTTTTCACGGCCACCTGTCTTCCAGTGGACTTGTCAGTAGCGATGCAAACGGTGCCAGTAGAACCTTCACCTATTTTCATAAAGTTGTCCAAATTTTCACGGGGATCACCTGCTGATACAACCATCTGTAAAGCCGCTCGGAATTGCTCGTGTGATAAACGTTGATCTTGTTTGTTGCCGCTGGCGGCTCCCTGCATCGAGTCAGCTGTGGAAAGACTTCCATCACTAGAACCTGCCTTGCCTGGCGGCCCAATGTTATTGATATTTTGGTTCTGGTCAGCGAGAACCCTGTGGCTTTGACGTGTTGGCCCACCAGATATGGACATTCCACTGCTACCAATCGATCCGACCGGGGAAGCCTGTTGTGGTCTGTGTTGAAAAAAAACCTGGTTAATATCGTTCTTATGAGGAAGCAGTTTCAAATTACCTATAGTAAGGACCATGCGGTGGAATTTCTGGTCCCTGGGGATTAGTCTGTACACTAATCGGCGCTGTGAGGGTGTTGTTAGCCATTTGTTGCGACATTGGATGATTGTGTGAATGATTTTGGTAAGTCGGCTGTGTCTGTTGCTTGAATTGAGGTGATGGCGCCTCAAAGTATGGCGGTACCTGATGTGTTGGTTGCTGCTGGATAGTGGAGGAGGTGTCACTGCGTCGCATACTGGAAAACTGTGAGCCAGTGCCACCCAATATAGAAGCGGTTTCTTCTGGCACTGATGGAGGCACATTTGCGTTGCCACGGAGATCACGACGTACACGATGTCCCGTGGGCGGGGGTGACGAGCTGCGCAGTGAATTGGAGCGCGCCACATGCGACGTCTTCGGCAGTGTAATGCCGCCGCCATTTGGTGCATCGCCACTGTTGGCAAGTAATGGCGGCACTGGCGTGCCACCACCGCAATCGTCACTGTATTGACTGACGGGACGATGATTGTTGTTTTGGTGTGGACGGACGATTATTTTAAGGTCGAGAATTTCCGTGGGTGTTATCTGGGAGGGGTCCACTAGCGGCAAGGGACGATTTGTTGACTTAAGTATTTGATTGTTGCCGACGATTGATGCCCACTGTAAGGGCAGGCCGACGTAGCGTCCCTCTCTTTTGTCAAATCCTGTGTGGACGCGATGCTCGAAATCGCTGGGCATCGAAATTTGGGGTTTCTTCTTCTTCTTGGAAAACATATTCAAAGTTCACACTGCGAGCAAGTGGTAAATTTTAAATTCTGCTCGGTTATTCCGCGCGTACAGTTATTAACTTTCGCTGTCGCTGTTGGAATGTTAACTATTTTAGTGCTGGTGGCGTTTCTCTTTGATGGCCTCAGCACAATGAGCGTTTTAAGTTCCAATAATTATCGCTTTCCACGTAGTTTTATTGTCTTACGGACATAACTTGAGGATCCATGGATCCAATATTTTTAAACTTATCACTTTAAAACACAAAAAAACAGTTGCAATGCATTACAATTAATAAAATAAAATGTAAAGTAAATAAAAAAAAACTATATGTAATTATATTAAATGTATCTGCCGCAGGAGTACCAACTTGGCGGCATCATGGTCCACGGATGACGTTAACAAATCAGCGTCGCCGGCTGCAGACTTTTGAATTTGAAACGTCAATGTTGGCAGTGTAAAGGCGCGCAATTTTATTTACATTCATGAACTGTCATTTGTCACTGCGGTATTTCTTGTAATTTTAATTTTGGTGTTATAATTGTTGTGGTAATTCTTAATCAGAATTGATGGCAATGAAACAAAAAAGTTGTCATATGAAATATTGTTTCCTATATTTATCATTTTCTATCAAATTTTAGTCACAAAAAAGTAAAAACCGCTGAGTTGTTTTCACCATGAAGAGTGCGCTGTTTAAATTTAAGACTTTCAGCTGACTAAAGAATAAAATATCATTATAAATGCTGAAGGTTCTATCGGTCCGCACATTTACAATCTCCTCAAAATTCAGGAAAAACAATACCATCCCTAGAATGAAGTTTCTGAGTGTAGCAGAAAAAAATGATGCAGCCAAGACAATTGCTGGCCATTTGTCTCGAGGAACTTCACGCCGGGTAATTCTTGCTTTAATCATATCAATCACCAAAATAATTGTTTTTTTTTTATTAATTAGCGCGACGGCTATTCACCCTACAACAAGATATACGAGTTTCCTACTACTGTCCTTAATCAACCAGTGGATATGGTGATGACATCTGTGTCTGGTCACTTGTTGACGCATGACTTTGTATCAACATATAAAAACTGGCAGGGATGTGATCCATTACAGCTGTTTGACGCACCCATCATCAAGTTCTGTCCCGAAAATTATCAAAAGATTAAGAAAACGCTGGAAAAAGAAGTACGCGGCTGCAAGGGATTGATAATATGGACTGATTGCGATCGCGAAGGTGAAAATATAGGCTATGAAATTATAGATGTATGTCGAAAAGTCAAGCCCAACATACCCGTGTATCGAGCCAAGTTTTCGGAGATCACTTCTCAGTCGGTGCAGCGTGCACTGGACGACTTGAAACAGCCTGATCTGCGGCAAAGTGAAGCGGTTGACGTTCGGTCAGAACTAGATCTAAGGATAGGCGCTGCTTTCACCAGATTTCAAACGATGCGTCTTCAGAGTGTCTTCCCTAGTCAAATTCAGAGAAAACTGATTTCTTATGGAAGTTGCCAGATACCTACTCTTGGATTTGTTGTGGAGCGCTATAAAGCGGTGGAGAGTTTTATTCCAGAAGACTTTTGGAAATTAAAGGTAACACA
The DNA here is from genome assembly GCA_026546915.1 of Sylvicola fuscatus. Taxonomy (NCBI): domain Eukaryota; kingdom Metazoa; phylum Arthropoda; class Insecta; order Diptera; family Anisopodidae; genus Sylvicola; species Sylvicola fuscatus. The sequence continues at coordinate 16,981 of JANSTS010007988.1, read as the reverse complement.
TACTCTGAACGAACTAACTGTAGACTTCAACTGGCAGCGTCATAGACTATTTGATAAGCAGTGTTGTGAAGCTCTGTTAATGGTGTGCCAAGCAGAACCTGTGGCCAAGGTTGAAAATGTGACATTGAAGCCAAAGAGTAAATGGCGCCCTCAACCGATGGACACAATTGAATTGGAAAAACTGGGCTCAAGAAAACTTAAAATCAGTGCTAAGGAAACGATGACAGTAGCAGAGAAATTGTACACCAAAGGTTTCATCAGCTATCCCAGGACTGAGACAAATATATTTTCAAAAGAAATTAACTTGGCCAATCTTGTGGAGCTCCAAGCTCAGGATGCCAATTGGGGATCATTCGCCAGGCGCGTTCTGGAATGGGGACCAAATCCTCGCCAAGGCAAAAAATCAGATCAGGCCCATCCTCCGATTCATCCAACAAAATACGCAAACGGTAAGAACAGTTCATTAAAAAATATTTTTGTATTAAGTTTTGTTTTTTTTTTTCAGAACTTTCTGGAAATGAGAAAAGAGTTTATGAATTGATTGTTAGACACTTTTTGGCATGCGTTAGTCGTGACGCGACTGGATCAGAAACAATCGCGTACATAGACGTAGCTGCAGAGAAGTTCACAGCCACTGGACTCTGCATCCATGAACGCAACTATCTGGATGTTTATATTTACGACAAATGGAATGCCAAAGAGATTCACAACTATGAAATCGGTAAGGTAATGTTTGACGTTTTTAGAAGTTCATCTCTAACCCACTCGTTTCAGGCAGCACATTTAATCCAACATCAATAGAAATGAACGAAGGCCAAACATCAGCACCGTCCCTTTTAACTGAAGCCGACCTTATAGCATTGATGGAAAAGCACGGAATCGGCACGGATGCAACGCATGCCGAACACATAAATACCATCAAGGAGCGAGAATACATTGGCGAAGTTGATGGAGGCTACCTAGTGCCTGGTACAATTGGCATGGGCTTGGTTGAGGGTTACAATGCAATGGAACTTGAATTGGCACAACCGAAGCTACGCGCTGGATTAGAAGCGGATTTGAAACTCATCTGCTTGGGACAACGAAATCCACAAGAAGTGTTAAGTGAACAGGTGGCCAAATATAAAGAAGCTTACAAGGTTATTATTGAAAAGGCACGCGCTTTGGATGATTCGTTGGCTATCCGCTTGGATGAAACTCCACATGACCCTCCACCACCTCCTGGAGGTGGTGGTGGTACCCTGACTAGTATTAAGGAAGTTTTTAAGTGTGTAAAATGCGATCGTTTACAAATGGTTTTAAAACAAAAGAAAGACAAATCTGGATACTATCTGGGATGTTTGGGTTTTCCTGAGTGCTCAAATGTTGCTTGGCTTCCGAATTTGGTAAAAGAAGCTAATGTGTCTGAAGAAACGTGTCCCCAGTGCAATGGCAAGAAAATAACGTTTAAATTTAAAACCATGAGTGTACTGAGCTTTTTGAATGCCACTGGAAATTCTTACACAGGATGCTTGGTTTGTGATCGATCATTAAGGGAAGTGCTTGATGTTAGTGAAAGTTCAGTGCGAAAAATAAACGTTGCCTCTCAAAATACTGCACCAAGACAAAATAGTGGTAGATTAGGAAGTGCAACGACGACAAACTCAAACAGTACAAACAATAGAGGTGGATCAGTCTCCTCATCATCAAATAATCGAGGATTAATTTCATCTAACACAAGCCAAAACCGTGAATGGGGTTCTTCCCATTCCCGTCCAAACAATGTTTCATCGGATGCTGGCACCAACGGCCGTTGGGGAACTAATACAACACAAGGTTCTAGTGGTTCAAATAACGATTCATGGAGGAAGCGACCAGCTGCGCCGTCGAACTCTGACCAAAGTTTTTCCGCAGATATTGTAAAGTGCACAAAATGTGGTCAAGTAGCTAAGCTGTAAGTATTATCTCAGAAAACCGGTTTGCTATAAGTGATAATTGGTGTCTTACATAATGTTTATTTATTTTTATTAATTAGCCTCACTGTCAAGAAAGAGGGTCCAAATAAAGGTCGTCAATTCTATGGCTGTCAAATGGAGTGTCATTTCTTTCAATGGGCAACGGATGAAAATGTCGCTGCTAATACATCGACATTACCAGCTCCCAGTGTCCAGTGGGGAACAAATGGAAATCAGAGTAATCGAGCCACAAACAGCGGCGTCAATGGCGGTCGTGCTCAGGCAAGCAAACGCAAATGCGGAATATGCCGACAGGAGGGTCACACTAAACTCAAGTGTCCACGAAAGTGACTATATCTAATTATACAAATAAAGAATGACATTTCTTTTGTACAAACACAAAAAAGGATATAAAATATTCTAAACAGTTTTATTTTTATTTTTTCTAGAAGATATTAACATAATTTTTTATATAGCTGAGACATGATTCCAATCTATTGCAGAAGCTCACTGTATGGGATTTTGTTTAATGTCCCTTGAATAATCTGTTTGATTACCAGACCGAATGCATCAAAAATGGCTGGTCGCAGCTCGTTGAAAATGTCTCTCCAATTTTCGTTTAAGAAAAGATTTGTATTATCCCCGAGAGCTTTGTCACCGTTGAAAAGATTCGACAAATCGAGGTACATTCTTAAAGACACACAAAAAAAAAAGTTAGTTCCAACTATTTTTCGATGTAAGGAGTAGATGTATTCACCTGGAGATATCGAATGACAATTTGAAGTTTTCCATCTGCAAGTACTGCTGTCCCTTCTTCTCGACAGTTCTGCCCGAAAACGTGACAACAGCATTGACATCAGCTGTAAATGAAACGACAATGAACGATGAAATGAGTAATGACAGCGATTGCCGGGTAAATGATCTGTGGAAAACTCACTTAAAGTAAGGTTGGAATTTCCGTCTCCCTGCAGTGGAAGGAGTAGTACACGGCCGTTCACCTTGTACGGGCCAATGACGCTCAGCGACGGCGCCAAAAATCGAAACTCGTATTGGCCATTGGGATCCGACTGATAGCCACTGATACTGGTAATTTGACTGTTCCGCAAGCCGCGCAGTTCAATATTTTTGAAATTTAAGTCAATGTTAACTGGACTTTCTCCACCTTGTCGGATGTCAATAGCGTTTATGTAAATGGGATCGATTGATACCAAGTTCAGGCCTGGATGACCGGCAAAGTTGTTTTGAATCACTCCATTGGCGATATTACGGATGCACTCAACATCTCCGAATTGGCATTTCGGTATATCCGCAGCTGAAAATCAAAGAAACTTGTTTAAAAACATGTTTTTGTTTTTTGGCAAAGTTCAAACGTCAAAGTAGAATTTTATTAATTTTCTGTGTTTATAATTTTTTTTTGCACAATTAAACTGCGTCTTGGTTGATACTACAAGCGCCGAAAAAAACACCTTGACATTAACTGTATAGGATAAAGCATTGTTTAAGCAGAACTTCTGACCGATGCCATTGCCATTGAGAAGATTTGCATCATAAATGCACGCAAAAACCTCGATTGCCTTAACATAATTATTGATTGCGATCTCACCAAAAAACAAAAAATCTATGCAATATTAATTTTGTGATATTCAAGATCAAATTGAAAAGATTTTTGACTCAAGTCACAATTTCAAGATGCCGCCAAAGGATGCAAAAAGAAAAGTGGAAATCACTCACGTAAGGAACCGGCGTAGGCACTTAGTGCACAGCAAGCTAATATGATGCACTTTGAAAACATCTTAACAGATATAAAGCTATCTAGTGAAAACTCTTTATACAAAAATTTCTTCAACAGCACAAAGATTAACTATTTGAATTCGTCTCCAGACGTCTGCTCAGATGCAGATGTAAATTAAAATAACTGCCAGAGCAGCTTCTTTAAACTTATTTATAATATATTTCAAGGATGTTCTTGAAAAAGCTTAGCTAATAAACTTTTGTTTTTTATACCTAGACTTCACATGTGTGTGAACATTCATGAACACACATCACGGAAAATATAGTTTGGCTGTACTATAAAGAAGCTCGCAGGTATAGTTCCAGTTTTGATTGTATGTAGGTAACATGTACCGCGAACAAAGCTTTTTTTTTGCCGCGCGACAAAGTGCGCGCACACAATTTATTTTACGCGCATGATTTAGATGTGTGATGATCAAACACCGGTGCCGTCAGTCATTATCACCGATCCACACGCTGCAATTGCCACAATCGCATTTCACAACTGCACCACTTCATTTGGTAATTTTTTTTTTGTTTAAGTTTAAGTAGCTCCAAGAAATTTGGTGGCGAATACTCAAACTTGACCCTACAAATTTAGCGCACATTTCATAATTCGCGGCTCTAACGTGTACCATATAGCGAAAGCTCTTGTTGTCGTTATTGCAAAATGTATCTAAGTGTGTCATCTTCTTACTAAGAATCAAGATGTTATTTTTTGCATCGTCTCAAGAAATCTCTATCTCTCCTTATACTAACAAAAAATGCAAATATCAGTTAAATTAAGTTATTTAAGTTAATATTACGACAAAACTGTTTGTTGTTGCATTTTTGGCTATTGCGAGTTTATTTTTTAAGTTTGTCAACGTCTTAGGACTTCAATAATATCCTGTCCAGAGGGCAAATTTTTGTCCTCTAAGTAATTTCAGCTGACGTCAACTATAATGTTATTATGAGTTTTTCGTGTAAACAATAAAGTGGTTTTTAAGACGTCGTCCATCATAAAATGTTTTTTTGCTGTGAAACCTCTAAGTTACATAACTTTTAGAAAGATGCCTTAAAAAAGGCTCACTTAAAATTCTTATTCTACTCGTCGACTGTTAAGTCATTTATCATTATGGCATAAAACTTTAATTTAATGGTTGCCAGACTGTGTCCGAGAGTCGTCTTAACAACGGATCATGAATATGTTTATTAAAGTCTTCAATCCGGTCTCTTAAAGCTCTAGAACCCACAGAAAGAATGTTTTCTTGTTCTACTAGTCGGTTCAACTGCCATGTCTATCTTCTTTGCCACAAACAATTGTGCTCTTCGGCCATACAAAACCGGCATAACAACAATTTTTACTAGTTTATTGGTATTTGTTTTGAGATCTCGAATTTCAGACAACCTTGACCTCTAACATAAGTACACAGCCAAAATTACAGAAGCTTCCCACCCAAAACATGGACAAAAAAAAATAAATCAATAAGTCAATAAGTATTCGTACAAATTTGAAATTAAAAAAACATTTTATTTCAAAAAAAAATCAATTAAAAAACGTGTCTGAACACCAATTTTACGCTTCTTAACAAAACACCTTAAGTAACAATAAATATTTACACTAATCGAAAAATAACACATCTAATTTCTATACGCAGCCGAAATACACCTGAAGGCTGTAATTATTTTGCGCGGTTTAGTCCACCTGTAACAACCTCTTCAGTTTGGTTGGCAGAATTTGATAACCATAGACGCAATCTTAGTTAGTCAGGGCCGCACTTATGGCAGGAATGCATCATCGTAGGAGATTTTGGCAAATATACGATCAATGATGCTCTTCACCAGCTGCTCAATTGTGTACTGAATGGTCGGCTTCAGTTCGTTGATGATCTCGTTGGAGTTCTCATTGAGGAATTTGTTCATGTTGTCGCCAAGTGCACGATCGCCGTTGAACAGATTCTCAAAGTTAACAGCGAACCGTTTTGTGTCAAAGGTCAACTTGAATTTGTCCGTCTGCAAGTAATTTTTGCCGTTCTTCTGCACCAGCTTGGGCGTGTACTTGAAGACAATCTCGACATCGCCAAAGTCCAGCTGCGAGTTGCCTTCACCTTGGATGGGCAGCACCAATATTTTGCCATTGATCTTGTATTGGGCCACAATGTGCAGGCGCGGAACGGTGGCGTACACCTCGAATTTGCTGGTTGTCGGATCTGGTCCGAAGCCGCTAAAAGGTAGTAAAATTTTATGTAAATAGACGACAAACACACATATTGGAATAGGGTAATTGCTATTTGAGGCATCTTGGCATTGAAAGAGTATTTTTGAGCGCACAAATCAATTGAAATTCATTTTAAATGTTCATTATTTGATGGCACAAACAACGGATCGTCTTGAAGTAGCAATAAAATTCTCAACTCTATACGGCCAGTACTTACACGACTCTGGTTATGCGAGCGCCACTGATTCCAGAGAGTTGACAGTTTCTGAATGCAAGGTTAATGGAAACGGGCCGGTCCGATCCTTGGGTAATGTCAATAGCTGTAATGTGCAGAGGCTCCAATGGTGGTACTCCTAGTCCGGAGTGACCCTGCGGGTATGTCTGAACAATCTGTGTGATTACATTGGCCAGACATGTGCCGTCGTCATATCTGCATTGTGGAATGTCGCTGGCTGCAATTTTTTTTTGGTTTTCAAAAACATTTAATATTTACATTTGTCTCAATCATAACGATTTCTTAGAAAAATTTTCATTAAGAAGCGAAATATTATTTGAATACAATTATGCAAAGAAAAAAAATTAGAGCACGATAATTTGATCATGACATTCAGCGTATTTTGAAAGTGTGAATTTTAACGATTTTTTATCAATAAAGTCATATGATGTCATATTAAGACATTTTTTTTTTGAGATTCCATTTCTTTCACTTAGATTCTTATTATTTAACAATTAAGATCAATACTCACGAAAGTCACCGGTAGTCAATTTCGCCGCCAAAACCGTCAAAAACAAACAGGTAAGTCGCATCATTATGGATCGATGTCTTCTCTAATCACTGAATTAATAAAAACTGATCAATCACAATAATGTGCAATCAAAGTATACACTAAACGTTTTCCGATCAAAGAAATGTTTTATTCAGCGATTGGCTTTCAACCTGACGACCAGCTAAACGGATTACTGCAATGGAAACAAATTTCGAATAGCTTCAGTTATATATAGCAAAAATCTCCAAGGATATCGACTTATTATGTCTTTTCGTCTCGAAATAAAATCGCTTTTGTTTTTTCTTTTGATTAACCATAGTGATTTTAGCAATATTGAATACAATTCCGTTTTAAATCTTTATATATTGTTTACGTTTTTTTTCTCTTGATTCTTGCGATGGCATGTTACCATCGATAGGAGCGAGCGTGATGAAAACACCGTCCCAGACAGATGAAACCCGCTCCGCAGATCATCGCCGACCAATCGCGACACATTATTCAAGATGATTTCGGTATTTCTATATATATTTAATTAAAGTAAACTAGATTAACTAGTTGGTCAATAAAGATAATATCATCATGACTCATGACTTTTTGTGCACGGTGCAATGGACTTGTATTTTTTTCAGTGCGCTTTTATCAAATCCTTGGAACTGCTATCGATATTTTAGTTTCAAATTCTTCCGCCATTAACTTGTTTATTAATTTTTTGACGTATTTCTAGTGTTATATAATTAGTCGATTTTAGATTCTTGTTATGAATAATTAGACGGGTTCAAAATTCCTAACGCGACTGGAGTCCGGAACTAGCGGATGTTGATAATTCATTAGACTTGTTTTCGGTATATGCATATTTATGTGGTATTTTGTGATGTCTGATCGAAAAATTGTTGGCCATCAAAAAATGCTCTTTAGATTTTAGTTAATTAAATAATTAATTCAATCGGCTACTGAAGTCAATCACTTAAAACGGTTTTGGAGACAAATAATAATAGTGATGATGTGGCCAGCTGGATGAGTCGAGATGTTTGTTGAAAGCAAAACTGAAAATTTGGTGTCAATTCACACGTGTGTGAATATAAAAAATAAATAAAACGAAGTTAAATACATAGAATCGATATTTTAAACGGAAAAACACGAAAAAACACGAAAAAAATCAACGTTAAACTAAGCGATGGAGTAAACAGCAAATCGAAAATATCTTAAGTCTAATGCCTGAGACGCAGGCGTCTGGGCAAGTTGCGACCCAATTTTTTTTTATTACTATTATGTCAGTGTTTTCACTCAACACAAAAAAAAACTTTTTCATAATAAAAAAATTTGTACGACTATTATACAAAAATGATAAATAAAAAATTTATAACAAACAATAATTTGTATTTACTGTTTACAATTCAGCGAGGTTTGAAGAAAAACGAATTAATAATGTCTTAAGATTTTGTGTTGTGGTTAACATTCATTTTTATTTTTTTAAATTAACTTCACTTATATAAATAATTCAATCGCACTCCACTTAAAAATTATAGATTAAGCTTTTTTGTCTGCGTCGGGTAAAATTAAGATTGTACGTATGCTCGAAAAAAATGAATATTATGTTTCAGTCTCGTCCTAAAGCAAAGAAAAAAATATATGTTGTCAGAAGAAACATGTGTTACTCATTTTGATAAGGAAATAAAAACATCACGTCCAAGGAAATTGATTATTCTTTGCGAAAACTATGCCAAAGAAAAAACAAAAAAAAAGGATGTAAAATATTGAAAGTTCTGTCCACATTGAAGTAATTTGTCTGGAGGAAAGATGTCAGTCTAGTCAATTTTTACGGCACCATAAATTTTCCTAATGAAATAATAGGCGGCAAAGAATCCCATCGTTCCAGTTAGCAGCCAGAACGTCATGACCATTAACCCTACATGAAAAGAAAATTAATTAAAATTAAGAAAGCGCCACGAAAAAGCTTATGCAAACCTGTGTATCCCAAGTAGAGTAAAGTTGGAATGAATTCAGTGATTTCCAGTTTTGTGAAGAAATAGAAAATACTATAAAATAGAATGTACACAGCCGAGCCTCCCGAAACAATGAAGCTCCGCCACCACCAGCGATAGTCCTGCAACAACGACAACAAATTACTGCAATGACCTTCACGCATTGAAAACCGTCAACTTTACCTCGCCACACAATTGGAAATACGTCATGACAATGGAGATCTGTCCACAACTGATGACCAAAATGCAAAAAACAAGGAACAAAAATCCAAACAAGTAATAAAACTGATTTTGCCAAATCGCCGTAAAGATGAAGAAGAGCTCAATGAAGACAGCGCCGAAAGGTAAAATGCCAGCCATTAGTGTACACAGTGACGTGTTCATGTACCACTGCTGTTGCGGCACCTGGCGTGGTATCATGTTAGTGCGAACTGGATGCTGGTACGGATGCTTGCGGTAGCCAAAGTAGTAGCCCAAATAAACCAAGGGTACGGAAATGCCGAACCAAATGCACAGAAGCGACACCATCGTACTGAATGGTACTGCTCCACTGGAGTGACGGTCCCAGATGAAGAAGTTCAAAAAGAAGCCGGTCCCAAAAACAATGCCTGGATAGAGTGTCGCTGTCAGGAAAGCTGCTCGCTTCCATTCTCTTCCTTTCATGGTTTTGTACAGGCGGGCAGAGAAATATCCGGCTATTAGACCCATGAATACGTACAAGAATATTCCTGCCGTCATAAGTGCTCCTCTAGATGACGGAGACAGCATGCCCAACATCGCGAAAACTAAGTTTCACAAAGGTAAATGTTAGGCAAGCATGTTTAAAAACCGTAAGATGACTTACAGATTGTTATAAGTGACATCAGGAAAATTTGAATGCCACTGCCAATGATAGAAGCGAACAAGCGGGGATGTCGTGGAGGTCTGAAAACATCGCCATGAACTAGTTTCCAGCCGGTCTCCTCTAAAGTGTCTTCAATGTTGTCGTCAGTATTATACCGAGCTATGTCGCGTCTCAATGTTCTCACCATGATCATCGTCAGAATGCCTAAAACATTGGAAAAGATGTTAAAGAAATATTAAGAATCTCTGAAGGAGAGCCTTACCTGACAAAAAGAAGACCACGACAACTGAGTTGATTATAGAGAACCAATGAATTTGCACATCATTCATGCCGAGGTAGATGTCCCATCGAGAAGCCCAGCTAACAGCTGATTCCTTCCACTCGACTGAATATGAGAAGAATAGACGAGTATCGGCATTGGGGTTAACCTACAGAATCGATAAAAAATTTGTTACAAAAAAAAAGTCACCACATTAAAGAACAAACTTACAGATTGAGGTCGTGGATTGTCCGGGAAATTGCACGTGTCGCCCTCAAATTTAATCTCATCCAAATTAACTGACATTGTCTCTACTTCAAAACCGACCACTCGATATTTGTCTTTGGTATGCATGTGATAAGATAGAATTAGTTTGAGATGATTGTTGATAAACACATGATCGCCGTCTGATATGCCAAGACGGTAACCATGCTCGAATTGCACTTCAATCGTATCGGCGTTAATGATTCGTGTCGCTACCGGCAAATTGTCAATGAGACTGCAAAGAAATAACAAACATATGTTACTCAAGAAATATGTACAAACTTGATATATTTGCCATACAGATGCACGTAGTACTCGTGGCGGATGCGTTCCGCGACTTTATTTGACTGTTCTCGACTCCAATTTATTGGCAGGCCCTTATTGTGGCAGAGCAGCTTGCAGTTGATGTTCTCTGCCATGCGAACCTCATATGGAGTGTTGACAATGCGGTCACCACGCAGCACCTCGCCCAAGTTCTCCGATTTGTACACCAGAGTTCCATTTTTGGGCAAACAGAACTGTAGCGAATAGTACTCATACGGCAATTGAGTGTGGGTGCTGGTCATCTTCACAGCTTTAACATCAATTTTCTGGTGTTTCGTAAACTCCACTGGCGCCACGCCCGGCACATAAAATCCATTTGTGTTGGCAACAAACAGGGATATCACAAGTCCCAACAACAACTGTAGAGATTCGTCCTGAAATCAATCAAAGTCAATTAGTTTTTGCGTTGACATTACCAATCAAAAAGGTTTTTCTTTGCTATTTTTTTTTTTGTTTTTTGCAACAACAATCTAGTTAATAAAGCATAACTTCACTCGCACTTATTTGACTTTTAAGGGTGGTTTTATGTTGAGCATTGTATGTGTGCGCGTATTTCCAATATTTATAAACACACCGAATGCTCTACTTTGAATTGTGACTTACTTAATATCATCTTACTCACCTTTAAATGCATGGCTACATGAAGGTTGTTATATTTAAATAATTAATTTATTACAAAAAGAATAGATAATATATTGCAAATATTTCTATGAGAGAACTAATTGGTGGCGAATGGCGACGTCATATTTTTGCTATGCCTTTTTTGAACTGTCAAAAATTGACAAACTGCAGCATATGTGTCATATATAATATATGTTAATAGCGCCTGCGTGCCCGCTAAACGGCTTAAAAATTCAAAAATAAAACCGGTTCAACCGCTGGCAAGATGATGCCGGTTTGCGCCATGACTAATTTTATTTATCTGATCCATTAAGATTCTGGAATCTTTATTTGGACACCCATTGTCTAAAGAGAAAACCGTTTCAATGATTCAGATAAAGAAGATTTGTTATCATACAAACTATCTTAAGCAATGAGAAGTAACGATAACTCGTAAGATGGAAACCCTTACAGATCACTAATAATCCCAAAGATAACTCAAATCAAATTTTAAAGATCTACGACTCATAATTTAGAAAAAATTATGACTTTTCAGAATTAATTATGTTCTGTAACAAAATTTGAACATTAACCGCAATAAAAACCTCAATTGAATTTGAAATGTTTTGAGCCGGAAGTGGTACAGCCTAAATTTCAAGAAATCGCATTTGAATTGGGAACTAATTCAGTCTCAGTTTGGATATTGATGCAGTTGGTTGCATAAATTCAGTTCTCGATCTTACTGGTTCATTAAAATGTTTCAAAGGGGAACTTATCGTGTTCAAAAAGGATATCGGAGTGATAATTCCTTTAAAGTTTGTTTGTGTTTACTTCTTACATTTATCGGACTCTGTCTGATGGTTGCGATTATTGGATTTACCTGGAGAAGCGCTCCTGGACAATTGAATCATCCAAAAACGGTGTGATTAGTAAAATTGTTTTCTTTGTTATATTTATTAAAAAAAACAATGTTTTTATTGTACATAATAGAAACCCAATGATGAATCCGAATATGAACGTTTGCATGGAAATTACGATTCACCAAAAAAGTTACCGATAACGACTAGTCCGACAAAACAAAGTCTGACCACAATTACAGATAAAACGAGGGTAACTGAAAAAACAGCAAAAATATCTAAGAACAACGAAAAATTAGCGAAGATTCAAAGTTTTACAACTGTAAAACCAGAAATTGAATTAAGGACAAGTGAAAGAACTGTGACTGTTCCCGATTTTTCATATTCAACAGAACAGGATAATCTTTCCAGGCTTAAAACTTCAACCCGCCAAACAACAAGTTTCAATGAGAATGGTTTAACCGAAAAATATACAAACGTATTTAAGGAATCCAGATCCAAGCAACCAATTTCTCATATAACTTCAACTTTTAATCCTTATAAGGACAATACTGAAAATATATATTTCACCGAAGCATATACGACAGTTCCCACATATAAAGTAACTACGACAGTTCCAAAAATTGAAGTAACTACGACAGTTCCTAGAATTGAAGAAACTACGACAGTTCCTAAAATTGAAGTAACTACGTTAGTTCCCAGAAATGAAGCAACTACGCCAGTTCCTAGAAATGAAGAAGTGAAAATGACGACACAAGTTTTGAAGGACGAAAGAAGTTCCACAATCCATTATTTAAAAAGCAGTTCTGCCACATTAAATCCTACAACTCCTTTGATACCGACCAAAGACCCACCCCAATGTCCTACTCCTCCAGAAGTATGCAAAACGAGTGCCTGTAAAAAATCCGTTGGGAGCATGTTTGCCCTTATTGATCACAGTGTTGACCTCTGTGAAGACTTTTACAGATATGCTTGTGGAGGAATGGCCATAAATCGGATTACCAATTCAAACGCAGAGATGGAAGCAATTAATGCAATATCAGACATCGAGGATCTTCCTGACGGTCCAAATTATGTAACGAAATTCAAAGAATTCTTCGGCTCGTGCATCTCATACAAGAATGGAAAGGGTCTAGTGGAAGCTGCAACCACAGTGAAGAGTCTATCCGCTGGAGTGCCAGTAAACGAGTCAAATAAAAAGGAGGCTCTTACCGACATTCTCATAAATATCCTTATGACTCATCCACATGAATCATCATCAAGATTAATGCCGTTGTTTGATGTTGTCCTTGACATGGATCAAAACAAGTAATTTACATTTTTTGAGCAACATTTTGTTTTATGTATTAATTTTATGTTTCTAGGAAACTTATGCCACGTGTGACGTTGCCATCATTCGAACCAATTTTGCTAACGGCTGATGGTGGTGATATATATGAACGCGACTGTCGTCTTGACGCCATCAAATTAAGTGCCTCTGAAAATAATGCAGAAGTAATTTACAACTATTTCCAAGAATGTTTGACCAATCAAACGTCTTACATCAAAAACATTGAGAAAGCAATCACCTTGATGCAGTTGTTTGATCATCTTCCTGACTACCATCGCACACAAGAAATGAAAAAGACACTTACATTTATTGAATGGGATGTTTTTGATTTATTAGGTAATTATTCAAAGATTCACAACTTGAAAGATTTTTTGTTCAAAATTAGTTTCTTTAAGGTTCATTAAGTAGTTTTGAAAAACTAAAGTTGACAAGATTAAGGCGATTCGATAACAGCTCATCTACTGACAAGGATTTAACCGTCAGGGAAATCAGTTTGCTTTATCCTGAGGTAGCTGGACAGATTCTGATTGCCTGTAAAAATAACTAAATTAATTCCATTTCCAGATAAATTGGAAGAGAATGCTGGAAAGTTTGTTTAAAGTGGATTTTCCTGACTCTACGATTATAAGAATGTCATTCGGAGATCATTTAAAAAGAATATTTACGTTCTATAGGACGTATTCTCTTAAGTACCTGTTTTCATAAACTAAACTTTAAAACAATTATTTATTTATATTCTTTAAATGTAATAAAGCGAAATAAAAACGACACTGGAATCTATGATAGCTCACGACATGTACGTTGATTTCGTAAGGCCACTTCATTCTAAAGATCGCCGAGAATATTGCCAGAAAATAACGTTCAAGCTAATGAAAGTCGCAGCCTCAAGTATTTACAAGAACAAATTTCGACCCAAAGATCTTCTTCACATGGACAAAGTTGTGCGTCAGATGTACAAGTAAGTTTTCTCAACAAAATAACAATCATAAGATTAACACTGAAAGTCTTTAATCTTTAGTCAAACAACGCAGAGACTGATAGCGTCGATTGAGACAGTCAATTGGCTATCTGCAAACGAAAAGTCTAGCCTGATTAATAAAATTGACACAATCAAATTCGAACCAATCGGTCTCGTGGGTTCAGATGAATCTGTCGATCGTCAATATGAGCAGGTGAGTCATTACAACATTTTCTTAATTATTTTCTTATGTATCTTGGTAGGTCTTGATTACAAAAAGTTTTGTGAGTAACGTGATGAGTGTGAAGCGCAACATTCGCAAACAAATGTACTCAAATTTGGGAAAGGATGCTGACGACAGTGAATTCTTGTGGACACAATTGGTCTCACCAATGGACGCTACGCCGTACACAAATCAACAGCTTACAATAATTGGTGCTTTCTTATTCGATTTAAAAATGAAAGAAATGATATAATTTTAATCCTTAAATAGCATTTCCCTTGGCGCTGATTGCCAAATCTATCCATCGCGGAAGAGCTGCATTGCAGAAATATGAGGAATCCGCTAACCTCGGTTTCTTAATTGGACGTGAAATCGCCCTGTTTTTCGACACAATTCACATAAGACAGACATTGAAAAAGGAGAACGAAGTTTTTAAGGTTTTCGTCGAGGTGCGACTGGCTGATCCAGAATTCTCGAAAACGGAAAATTCTTTGAATTTGAAGATTAGCAAAAAGGTTTACATCCCATTGAGTTTAAAACAAATTTACAAGAATTTTTTTTCTCAGGACATTGTACTGTCAGTGGATAACCGATTTGGAGACGATTCAGGAATTCGGCTTGCTCGTGAAACCTATGAAATGTTCAACGTCCTCTCATCCGATCTTCCATTTCTATGGGTCAATCAATCGATATCTCAACTTTTCTATCTTACTTTAAGTCAACAGTTTTGTGAAAACACAAAACCACTGGCAGATTACGCGATTGAGCTTTTCACCAGAAATAATCTTCCAAATCACTTTCGCGTAAACTCAATTTTAATGAATTCCGCACATTTTGCACAATCTTTTGACTGTCCTGTGGGTTCGACGATGAATCCCGACTTCAAAGTTGATCAGTTTCCTTATATAACATCATCAGAGGTCGACTACATGGACACTGAAATGGAACTGTACCGATAGAATTATATTTTTTATTGAATTTAATTCCTTTTATTTATATTTATGAATAGTCTCTTATAATGTTTACATCGTATACTGTTTTTTGCTTACAACATAAAATGACCAAAAGTTTGTATTGAATACAAACAAGTAAAACACAAAGTTCAAAGAGCTTTTTAAGAAAAAGGCTCTCTTTGTCGTTAATATCAGTTATCAGAGGACGGAATTTATCCGGAAATTTAGAAAAGAATCCTCTAATTACATTATTTAACAAAAGAATTATTAATCAGAAATATTCGTGCATAAACAATTATTTGTTGTGTTATTAAATACACGTTTAATATGTACAAGGTAAATAATAAAATATTTATGTATCAAAACAATTTTAAACGAATAAAAATTCTACTTTAACAATTAAACAAAAATCTGCAAATTTAGTTTAAATTCTTGTGCGTTTTTTATTTTGTACGAGGCTGTACAGTGGAGAGCATAATTATAGTAAATTAACTTAATTGCATACAAAATCTTACATCTGAATATTTTCCATTTATTATTGTAATGCATTTTATCTTGCCTCTATCGCTTAATTTTAATTTGAGTTATCATCGGTCACCGTTTTTGTATTATTAGCCAGCGCCTCTAACCTATTGACACGTTTTTCATATTTTATTATTATTAAATGAGCGACCTATAAGTTACTTTATGTACAGGTTGAAATCTTTCAATCTTTCAATCTTATGTTTATCAAAAAACATAAAAATAATTCATCTTTATTTGAATCACTTTAACCCCCACAAATCTTCTAGGAGTAGCATAAATTAATGTAAAAATTCCCACAAAAGTCTTTTTTGTCACCTACTACATCTAATTAAATATTTATTAAGTAAATGTATTGCTAGCTAATTGATATTTATTAAAATTAAAATTTAAAGAGAAAAAAAAAACATTGGACACACAGGGACGCGAGTTTCCCTCCATAAAAAAAAACTTCACAAAATCACAACAATCTAGCGCAGGTGCTCAAACGTTGAGCGAGCACAAGCTGCATCCAGTTTGTGGGCCACAAAGTCCCCCACACAACGGTGGCTGGTGAAGATCTCCAGTCAGATGATTTGTTTGATTATGTGACAATGGCGGCTGTTCGTGATGCTGATGCAGATGCGCCAACACATTGCCACTGCTACTTGGCAGCGGTGGATGTATTGTGGTAGTTTGCATTTTGGAATAGCTGGGATTCCAGAATGCTAGCGGCGATGGTGCTGATATAGACCACACGGAGGCTGCTGCAGCTGCTGCTAACTGCGACTGCATAAAGACAGGCGCTGACGATGTTGCAACGCACGTTGAACTTAGTGCTGCAACGCCGCTGCTACTTAGCGCTGACGTTATGTGGCCGCTGCCGCTGCTGCTGATATTGTTGGCTATGCCAATGCCACTATTGTTTCCACCTCCACCAGTACTGCTGCCGGACGAAGCAACAGCTGCCGCTGCCGCCGCAGCCGCGGCATTCGCTGCAGCCGCCGACTGTGATTTCATTTTGGCGGATGAATCACCGCGTCGGCGGCTGCCTGATGATGAGGAGGATGCGGCCCCGTGTGTCTCTACTCACATGACCTAGTGTTTTTCGTTTTTAAAATGCTTTTAGATAGATTTTGTTTAGTGGCGTTTTGGATCTAGTCATTGGTATAATAATAATTAAATTTGTATAAATGATCAAGTACGAACAAAAAA